>ML358362.1:0-128494 GCA_005239505.1 Nicotiana paniculata | reverse complement strand
TTAATACATGTCTATCGCGAAGGAAACCAATATTACAGTCACCTTTAATTCCACATTGAAGCGACACAATTCGACGTAATTCATTAAGTTCCGGTCATCCATACGAAAATTTGCAAACAACAGCATATTGCAAACCTTCAATCAAGTTCATACGATCCACCTCTGCTTCAGTGAATTCTACCATAGGCTATCCTTGAAGTAAAACTGGTCGACGCAAGGAAATTGGTTCAGTTTGGCAATGTTTTGTCGACGTTCCATGCACTGCTGCGTTAATTACTGCTGGTTTCAGTATTTTAGAGTAATCTAATGGTTGGGTATTGTTGTTATTGGACGTATCTGGCTGGGCGTGGGTAGGGGAGGTCTGACCAGCCTGTTCCGGTGGCCGGCCGCCGGCCAAATTGGCCATTGCACGCTGAACCAGTATTTCTCCAGAAAATCGTGTTTCTCCAGAGCTTCTCTCTCCTCACGTAGGGTTTTTTTCCAACTGTATTCATCCTGCACATTCGTTCTTTTTTATTAAGACCACAGAAATTTTTTCGAAAAGTGTCATTTTGGCAAAGAGTTTTGCAATAAAGAAAATGGACCACCTTTGCGAATACGGCCTTTTAGGAATGTGTTCGCAAATTGGGTCGAAATATAAAGACAAAACATAGGTGGCCATTTTTGCAAAATGGCCTTCCGGCGCCCCACTTGGGCGATCAGGCTATAATGGCGTCATCTAATTTTATTTAGGGCTATATCCTTTTTATTTTGAAAAATAGAGTTGGGACCGATGAGGGTTGCCTACGTATCCCACACCCGTGAGAATCAAATAAAGCGTAGTTCGGGAAAATCCTGACTGATTAAAAATGTACACCCACTCATTTTGTTTTATATTTTTTTTCAGAAATTTTGGTGGAGTTTTGGGGTAAATACGAGGATTTCAAAACAGGGTGAATTCTGTATTCTACCTCACTCTTGGTTTTTCTGTTCATTTTTTGGTTTAGCCGGTCAATACACAAGCTGAGACAAATAAATGCATACGTAGCAAGTAAGATACATCAGGGTAGTCTTCCATTTTGGGTACACCTGCCCTAGACGGACCCAACCCCTGTGTTGAGTCCCCTAAGTCAAATGCACATGATGCAAATAAGCGTTCCTACTAGGGATCCGGCATGAGGTTTTGTTATTCTAGGCTTAAGCCTGGGGTTTTGTTCTAGACCAGGCTTACCCGAGCGGACAGCTCGAGCCGAGGTCGGGACAGCGTACCGGGAATACAGAAGCTTCACCGACTTTGCAACTTATCCGTACCTCGTTCTAAAATTTGGATACGACTCTAACAGAAAAGAAGTCACACGAAGTGCACACTTCCCAGATGATTTAGAAGACTCAGAGAGAAGAGGGTTTCAACGCAATTTATATACAGTTCAGATAATATCAAAGCAGTAAAAAGCAGCATTTAGCACATTAGGTTCAAACATATAAAATCAGATGATAAAGCCAAATATAACAGTCATTCTAAGCTTGAATTCTTAACCCTGAACCGGAGATTTTGGGTTCTATTCCCCAGCAGAGTCGCCAGAGCTGTCACACCTCCTTTTGCACCGGTGAGGGTAATAATGGAGTTTTTTCCAATTAAATTGACATAAATCGAATTTGGGATTTATTTATTTAAATTCAGAGTCGCCACTCGGATTTTTGACGATGTTTCGGGACACCGTTTTGTTTTAAAATCCCAAACCGAGGAAATTTTGACTCTGTTTTAGTTTGTCTGCGACCAGAAATCCGAGTAAGGAATTTTGTTATCCCGGGAGAAGGTGTTAGGCACTCCCGAATTTCGTGGTTTTAGCACGGTCGCTTGACTATTAATATTTGGCCTAGTTATCTGATTATTTACATATTTTAAACCTATTGTGCTTTTAACCTTTTTCAAATTTTTAGCCGCTTTTAATATTTATGGATTTATCTTGAAACAAGTCACGATGGCGTGTACTTGTTTGTTTTTTGGACACATCGTAATCGCGCCACATGAAATGCACCCGCGATTCCAACATGTGATTTTATTATTGTTTGGAGTTAGAGTCGGGGGCATGAGTTGCCACTCCCGATTGTAGGTTAAGGTAATTTGAGGTAATACTCGATTTTTGTCTAATTTGAAACTAAAGGTATTCATTCTACCTAAAGGATTGCCGAAAAGTAAAATTCATTAGTCTAAAAAAACAATATATTTTTTGGGCTATGGCCATGTTTTAGCCCCGATTATTCACCTTTGGCCATCCTAGTTTGGCTATTTTGTAATAAGAAATGAAGCTAAGCACAATAATTTAAGACATGCATTAATGAAAAGAGATCTAAAGTTCACAATTAGCATGTTTCCAAGAAGCCAAATTGACGTGTTTGATTGTAACATAACATTTTTGGTTGAATTTTTTTTTTTTTTACCAATTTTAGAAATAACCTAAATTCATGCTGTTAATTTCATAATTTATACACGCTGACTCCTATATATTGTCATAATTCTAGAAATTTTTAAGAGCATTTTTGAATAGCAGGTTTGTATTTTTGTATAAATTTGCGAAATTTAGTCTGAGCTAAAACAATTGTTCTTACAAATTCAATAGGTAAGGAAAACTGTAGAAATCATATTTTTAAACAAATGAAAATCTTGCAAGTCTAAACATCCCAACCTATAGAATCTCGTAACTACGTTTGCAAACAAAACAGCATTTAAGATAACTACATATTTGAACCTTTTCATGTTCAACCAGGGCATTGCCAACGACTTTTGACTGTTCCCGTTCGAGTCCAGTGGACTTGGACGAATCTAGCATAGTTAGGCCCATTCATTTAGACTTATATGAGTACATACATACTTCCATAACAAAGAAGGAGACGCATGAATTCAAAATTTCATGGGAATGTCCCTTTTCTTTCTAAAATCAGAATGAACCAAATAGAAATTGAAATATACAGTCCAGTTTAGATACAACTATGCTAAAAGATAACGATAGATAAATTACAACCTTTCAAATCTCTAATGAGATTACATTTTTCTACAAAAGAAATAAACTAGAGATGGTAATCTTTAACTAGTTGCTTGTCTTGATTTCTTTATGGCTACGCATTTGAGCCTTTTGCAACCTATAGAACACCCCAAATAATTGGGTGTGCTATGTATCCACCAGACCAACAGGACCATGAAATGAGGTCAAGTTCAAACCTGATAATGATATGCTAAGCTCTATTAAAAAGCAGAATTATTTCTGCATTCCTTTGGTGTGAACCTGACCATGAGAGGATCAAATTCAACTCAAAATGTCATTTTTTCATATCCTGGACCTTCAGTCTATATTTACTCCTAGACTTTGATTATTTAGGCATTTTTGAGAGGGTGAATCTAAACATTTGAAGGTTTTAGATTCCCTACTCTAGAGCCCTTGTTGATTACCCATTTTGTACCCTTAAAGGGTGATAAGCTACTGTTTAAGCACCTGATATGGGGTGAATTGTCAAATTCATCTACCCTAGTGCTGTTTCATAATAATATCTAGATATCTAGGGCCTGAACCAAACCAATATTTAAGCATCTTTATAGGATGAACTTAACCATTAGAGGTTAAGTTCTTTACCCTTTGATGTTGTTTTCCAACAACCCCTTGATTAAACAATCATATAAAGACAGTTTGAAGATGAAGTAGACTTATATAAAGTTTAGAGATTAGAAACTAAACAAACATAATGTAATACTCTATTTTCATGCATCACATCTTTGTCACATAAGTTTATACATGAATAGGTTTAAGCAAATAAAATACATATTCATGGAGGAAAGACAGTAGATTTCAGATCTTTATATTTCATAAATCAAACTCAGTTTTACATACCTTTAATAGCAAGATAACAAAAGAAATCTGACCAAATAAAGGTCAGGCAGAGATGGAAATCAGCAAGAAGAAGAAAAACCTATCAGCAACAAACAACACCCACGAATAGCAAGAAACCCACAGTAAAGAAGCCTGGAAAAAGATGATTTCGAATACCAACGATTGAATAAAGAAAGCAATAAAACCAGGTCTTTAGGAAGGAAAACCACAGCTACGAGATAGACTAAGTTCAGGTTGTTTTTATACTCTTACTGCAGTCCATTTTGTTTCTGTTTTTTCAGAGGTTAAAAATTATGTCTAAGTGTGTGTAACAATTTTTGATAAAATCTATATAGAGAACTTTATCAAAAGCCATGTGTATTTCCAGATCTTTCAGTAGTCAAAAGAGTTGTATTTTCAGTAGTCCAAAAAAGTCCTCCCAGTCTAAAGGGAAGGGGGTCTATTTATAGAATATTTGAGAATGGGATATTCTATGGTATATTCTCATTTCAAGAGCTGAAATAGTACACAGGACAGCTGTCACCCTTATCCTTTTGGGACAGCTGCCTCTTTTCAGAACATTCCAGCCCTAGAAAAAGACCTTTCTACCCTTAAAAATCTGATTTCTTAACCTACAATACCTAATATGCCCCCTTGAAGTCTCTGAAATTACCATTAGGTAACCAGGGTTAGACTTGCTTGGGTTATTGCTTAACTATAGTTAACTAACACTAGTTAGGTCCCTTTGAAGATTGAAGAAGTTGGAATCATTTAAATGTGAGACTAAGTGAATCAATTATTCTGAAGCTTAGTTAACTATATATTAACTTTGGTTTAAGTTGTTAAATAATCTAGGCCAATTAGTTTGATCCTTTAGGACTAGGTTAAGTGACTCATTTCAGTTCAATTATACTTAACTAATTAACTATCAATTTAGGCACCTTTATAGGTTCAAATATCAGCCTAATTACTCAGATAGGCTATTAGGCAACTAATCACTGTAGTTGCCTAGAATTAAACTAGAGATTAACTTTTAAATGACCCGAACCTCGGAGTAATTTCACCTATTAGGATCAATGTTTTATTAACGAAACAGTAGATTAGGGAAAACTTACTATCAAGAACACTAGACAATCTATATGCATATCAAACCGAACTAATTGACTAAATGAATTAATAGCCAAACAGACTCATAAGAAAGCAGCTTATCAGTCATGATATTCAAAGGGAATCTGACCAAGAAACAAATATATGACTGTCATGGACACATTTGAATCTTAAATCTAAACCATATTATTCGGCTACCTAATCAAGCACATAGAAAGAATCAATTAATTAAATGGATCAAGGAAAAATAAATGAGCATACATATGAAACAGTGACAAAACCCTAGGTTAGTTACTAATTGGCATGCTATTTGTTAGTCCGAGAGACTGGAGAGATTGATGACGGGGTTGAGGCCGAGGGCCTGATTTTGATGATATTTATAGGATCAGGTTGTACGCCACAACAGGATTCATTGATTCATTATGAGATCGGGGTGGACGCTGTGTTGGCTTATATTAGCGTTTGGGTAGGATCCGCCTCTCTGGAGTCTGACATACCAGTAGTGAGCGCAGGTAACGTTGAGTGCTGAGTGCGAGTGCCCCGTGATTGAGAGTGTCGAGTGAGGTTGAATAATCCGAGAGTGTAAGTATATGAGTTTATCACTGTGTTGCATTACATGTGACATGCATATTTGACATGTAGACATAGAGATGTAATCTTCCTCATGCTAGCTATACTTGGCATATTTTATCAGTATTGAGCCTAAACTGTTGAACTTGAAAGCATGTCTACATTTCTATATTCTGTAAAAATTGACTATGATATTTCTCTAATTTATTACTGTCATTCCTGTTATGTCTGTAATTTTATTATCCAGATTTGGACTGTATCTTTTAGATCTCGTCACTACTTTTGGCCCAAGGTTAGTCTTATTACTTATTGAGTAGATTGGGTAGGTTGTACTCATACCACTATCCACTTTGTGTGCAGATCAAGGTACATCTAGACCCGGTGGTTGCTAGACTTGGAGAACTACATGTTTCGAGACTATTGAGGTAGCTGATATGACATCCGCAGACCTCGACTCTCCTTTTTTCGGTTAATTTAGCATTGTTCTATCTTTCTAGACAGTTGTATTAGAAGTTTTAACTGTGTGTGCTTGACATTTAGTTTCTCATGTACTCGCACCCGTATTTTGGAGATTTTGTATTTAAGTCGCAGTTATTCTTATAGGTTAGTTATGAGATTTTTCACCGCTAAACTTATTACATCATGTTTTTAATTTAAAATGTGTTGTTATTGTGATTTTCAGCTTGCCTAGTACTATCATAGGCGTCATCACGATTTTTTAAGATTTAGGTCATGACACATGATGTGTGTAAGTAGAGAGGTATTCAAAACATTTTACTGTAATTTGAAAAGATATACTTCCTCTATTTCATTTGTATGTCTTAATCTAAGTGAAACAAAATTAATATATGTAAGGATTGTTTTTTTGAATTTTGTAATTTTAAATTAAAGTTGCATATAATATGTCCAAAAAACCCTCTGAATCTTATAGTCTTACGCATTTATTGTCTTTAGGGGTAAAGTAAAAATGCTAAGATTAAAATTTTAAAACCATAGAAAGTAGGCATTTGGACATATGACTTGTGAAATTTTGGAAAAAAGTGAAAAGAATTCAAGCGAAAATGGTATTTGGAAATTAAAGTTACTATTAGCAAGTCGTGGAATTCCGACCGAAATTTCCGTCTGAAAAAAATTGTCGGAATTTCCAACCAAATTGGTCGAAAAAACCAAAAAAATATCAAATATTTTTCTAAATAATTCGACCACATTTCCAACAAATTTTTGGCGCAAAAGCCCGAAATTTTTTTTTCGACCAAATCCCTCGATATTAAACTTTAAAATTTTGATGGTTTGACTTGTTTGACTTTATGAGCGACCGAATCGGTCGGAAATATTTATAATTAATATTTCTGACAGATTCGGTCAATATTTTTTTTATAAAAGAATTTAATTATTATTTCCAGCCATATCGGTCGAAAATATGATTTAAAACCCTACTTGACCACATCCCCAACTAAAAGAGACGCTCTTCTTCTTTCTCTCATCCTCCTCCTCTCCCACTCATCCTTCACCATTTTCCCCCTATAGGTAAGGGTTGCCCTCTCTCTCTATCTTTTGTTTCCTTCTCCCTTCTCCCTCTCCCTCTTCCTCCTCCTCCATCATCCTCTATTTATTCTTCAACCTCCTCATCCCTTTTGTTCTTAATTTTTTAACTAATTTTTTTCTTTTTTACAGAAGTGGCACCACGACAGCTCCACTATCCTTCTTCTCCGGCATTTTTTTCTACAAAGTAAGTACTTCGTCGACATATATCTTGTTTTTGTTGTTAAATTTGTAGAAATTTTAATTGTTATAGGTTTATTTGATTTTCTATATAAACATCCGAGCTAGTTGAATTAGGTATGGTTGAATTTTTAGGAATTCTAGTTTTTGTAGATTTATTTGATTTATGTATGGTTGAATAGAATTTTGTACAATTTATTTGTATATTTCTCTTTGTATGCTATAAGTATTTAGGTTCCCTATAAGAAAAATATGACACCGTTGCCTTGTATTTTTCTATGGAATGATATATTAATTGTATTAATATTAGTTATAGTTTAAAACTTTAGTGTAAAGCATGTTGTACTAGGTTCATTGTTGCTTGTAAGTTTTACTGTTAGAATGGTATTAAATTTAATTTTTTTAAATTTTAACATAAAAATTAATTTATAGACTTGAAAAATCATCAGTTTGGATTGTATGAACATTTATGAAGTTATTCAAATTTAATTATTATAGTTAAAGACTTATATAATTCAGAATAGGGATTAGTGTGAGATTTCGAGTGTTAAAAAATATTAATTTAAAAATTAAAAATATCAATTAAAGTGCTTTCACACAATGATCCGTATATATAAAGGGAACCTTTGAAAGAGTATAACTTTGTAATCATTTTTAATAAATCAAATTGTTTTAAATATCTCATTTCTAAATTTCTATTTGTGTAGATGAAATTTGTGCATAGTAGATGGATGTATAATAGGAATCATCCTAATCATGCGGGGTTGAGGGACGAATTTATTAACGGGGTTGCTGAATTTATTGCTAAGGCTCAAACACTTGATGATTTTCTTATTGGAGGAAGGATTAAGTGCCCTTGTGTGAAACATAAGTGTGTTAAGTTAGTGAAAACAGACGAAGTTAAAGTTTATCTCTAAAAGAAAAGGTTTGTAGAAAATTATTATATATAGATTGTTCATGGGAGAAGAATGCTAGTTTAGATGATGTTAACTTTCAGAATTCTTTTGGTGGTGGGGATAGCCCCATAGCGGAGCATAATGTTGAAAATTCTCGATACAAAGAAATGATGGGGGATGCTTTTGGGATGTTTTCTGGGGCTCAATCCGAAACAAATGATGAGGCTTCCATGAACAGTTAGAGGAAGCTAGTTGTCCGTTGTATGAAGGCTCGGTGCATTCCATGTTGTCTGTTGCAGTTAGATTGCTAAGTATTAAATCAGATAGTTCTATTTTCCAAGCGGGCATCGAATCTATTATTGGGCTTATGATACTTAATCTGAGTTACATTGACTTACCAAAAGATTTTTATACTGCTAAGAACGGGCCTTTCATCGAAGGGAATTGATTGTTGTGAGAAAGGTTGCATGTTATTCTATAAGGGTGACGCGACTTTAGAGAACTGTAAATTATGTAATCAGCCTCGTTTTAGGGAAGTCAAATATGCCAGTACAAAAAAGAAGGTTCCAGTTAAAGCGGTGCATTACTTATATCTTATATCTAGGTTAAAGAGGTTGTATGCATCAATGAGCTGTACTCCTCATATTAGATGGCACTATGAACATAGAAGGCGGACCGGTATTCTATGCCATCCGTCACATGGAGAAGCGTGGAAACATTTTCATAGGGTGTTCCTGAGTTTGCTAGTGAACCAAGAAACATTAGGTTGGGATTATGTGCAGATGGATTCACTCCATTTGATGTCTTTACTGCACCATATTCAAGTTGGCTAGTGTTTGTTACCCCATATAATTTTCTGTCTGAGTTGTGTATGACAAGTCCATATATGTTCCTAACTTGTATTGTTCCAGGTCCAAGCAATCCGAAAAGTTTGATTGATGTATACTTGCAACCTTTAATTGATGAGTTACAATTATTGTAGCATCAAGGTGTGGAAATATATGATATATCAACTAAACAAAACGTCCAAATTGCATGCTGCTTTAATGTGGACTGTAAATAATTTTCTTGCTTATGGAATGTTGTCCGGGCGGTCGACTGCTGGAAAGTTAGCTTGCCCTTGTTGTATGGAAGACACAAAAGCATTTTCTTTGAAACATGAAGGTAAAAATAAATGGTTCGAATGCCACCGTAGATTCTTTCCAATGAATCATGAATTTAGGCGAAAAACAAGTGCATTTATGAGGAACCAAACTGATTTTGATGAGCCACCGACTTGTTTGTTTTCACGACCCAAAATCCCACCACAGGCATCGTGATAGCACTTCGTCTCTTAGACTGGGTAAGCCGATTACAATAATAATTCAAGCTATTTTTTTAACAGTAGTTTAATACTAGTGTCGAAACCAAAAGCGGAAACAATTATAAAAACCTCCCAGGACTAGTAATAAGAGTCACGAACTCTAACTAAATGTATAAAATGATCTCAAAGATCGAAATACAATATTGTTCAAATAATAACTGACCGTACAATAAAATGAAAAGAATCCAAGGGACTGCGATGACCAAGAAACTCTACCTTGTATCCTCGTGACCAAAATGCTAACTCTGCCCGAGTCCGATATCTCCAATACCTGACTCTGCAAAAAAAAAATGCATAAGTGTAGTATGAGTACACCATAGTCGGTACCCAGTTAGTATCAAGACTATCCTCGGTGGAGTAGTTACGAGGTACAATCCAGACACTCACTAATCAAATAACCTGTACGCAATTTATGAAAATAATAACAGGGGAGGAACATACGGAACAGTAAAACAGTTATCTCTTGATAATAGCTCAATCCTAAAAATACATTAAATATGGAATACCAAATACTCAGAGTGTCGTAAGAAAGCACCGAAGCCAATACAATTCAACAGGAGATACACAACACATAAACTATTGCGGCAAACAACCCGATCCCACCGTACAACACTATCCACCCTTATTCTACCATGTGAATATCAATAATAACCAGTAAATATATGTTGCGGCACGTAACCCGATCCCACAATATAATCATTGTCATAAAACACGGGTCTCAATCATTATCATATTCACACGGCACCTCATGCCAATATCTCAATCATAACCGCATGGACAACTTACGTGCGAATAATAAAATCGTCATCTACTCACGGTACCTGGTGCCCACATCTCATATCACATCTGCACAGACAGTTCACGTGCCAATAACATAATCCGTCAGGCATATTCACATGCTCACAACTTCAACATGGACTGTCACACCTCCTTTTTCCACCCCCCGGATTAATGAAGGTAATAAGGGGTTTTTTCACTTTAAGTGACATTATTCGGATTTGGAATTTATTTTAGTTTTCAAAGTCGCCACACGGATTTTTGATGATGCTCCGAGACACCGTTTTATTTTAAAATCCCAAATCGAAGAAATTTTGACTCTGTTTTAATTTGTCTGCAACCAGAAATCCAAGTAAGGAATTCTGTTAACCCGGGAGAAGGTGTTAGGAATTCCCGAGTTCCGTGGTTCTAGCACGGTCTTTTAACTATTAATATTTAGCCTAAATTATCTAATTATTTACATATTTTAGCCTATTGTGCATTTATCCTTTTTAATTTTAGACCGCTTTAATATTTATGGATTTATCTTGAAACAAGTCACAATGGCGTGCACATGCTTGTTTTTTGGACACATTATAACTACACCACATGAAATGCACCCGCAATTACAACATGTGATTTTTATTATAATTTGAACTTGAAGATGGGGACATAAGTTGTCGCACCCGAGTGTAGATTACGTAGTCAAAGACTATGATCGTGACTGTCTTAGAATGCCTATTTGAGGCGATGTTTAATTATTCTCTATGTTTTCTATTTGAAGGAGCATTTTAGCTTTAAGACCAATTAGGATGTTTATGGATTCATTTTTGAAAAAGTCACGATGGCGTGCACTTGTCGTTTTTAGACACATCGCAACCGCATCACATGAAATGCACCCGCTATTGCAACATGTGATTTTATTATTGTTTGAAGTTAGAGTCGGGGGCATGAATTGCCACACCCGAGTGAGATTTACGTATCATGACCATACCACAGGAACCGTTCTTATAGTCACGATAATTATTATTAATCGCGCTTTAAGCAAGTTACAATGTTTATTTTTTGAAATCGTAATCATGTCACGCGAAAGTGTATGCTGATTGTATAAAAATGAGGGATCAGTACTATAATAAACTACAAATCTACCATAATAGAGGTTATAATGAAATGGTGGACACGTACCATATTGATAGTACTGAAGTTTCAAGTTTTGGATTTGGTAAAAGGCTATATAGCAAAATAATCACCTCAAGTGACAACCATTTGAGGCTATAATAATTTCCATTGCCACAACAACAGATCAAGATAATGTAATCTACAAATATGATAAAGACGACGTAAGATTCTTCCATTGCAAAAGCAGTACTCTTACTTACCAAACCATTAAAGCAGATGGAGTTGCATACCGGAAAAATTGCCCGATGGCAAGGAAGGCATCTTTGTTCAGAGGAGTCTCCTCTCACAAGAGCTCAATCGTTTGATGTAACACACAAGCAATGCTTCAATAGCCGTAGCTTCGATTCAATTAATGAACTTTCCAGCTTGGTTTACACAGAGAACAAATGGTTATTCGAAAAATACTAAAAGGTCGAAATCGCTACCGGAGCTCGAACAGTAAACCAGCAGCACCAAAACCTCGAACGCAACCTCAAACAGGGGCTCGGCGACCTCAGAACCACCTCTCCGGCAGCCTCGAAGTTCGCCTGAAAAGTCTAACTGAACCAAAACGACGAAGCTGAACTCCGACTGACTTTGAGGTTATTTTCGGCTATTTTTTAGCTTGATTTTAGACTGAAATTGTGATGTTTTGGAGGTTGTTTGGCTGGTTTCACTGTTGGTTTCGCAGCAGTTTTACGGCGGTTTCTAACAAGTTTTTCAGATCTGTTTGGCTAAGATTTGGGATTGTTTTGGACGGTTTTTTGCTGCGTTTGAGAGGCTATTTCAGCTGGTTTTTTCAGGGGAAGACGAGGTTGTTTTGATGGCTCTTTTCCTTGTGTTGTTAGAGATGGATTTTTGTTATGGTGAAAGAACGAGATTGGTTTCAATGGATGAAAAGTGGAGCAGTTATGGCTGCGCAGCCTTTTGTTTTTTGGGTGGTGCGGCTGCCTTTTGTTTTTTAGCTCTAGGTTTTTCTAATGTGTGTCCTCCTTTGTGTGATGAAGATTAAAGGGCCTTTTATAGAGGTATATGTTTTAGGGTTAGGTTAATAGGTATTGGGCTAAGGGGAATGCGCTTGAGAATTATGGGCTTAGGTCTGAGTTAGGCTCTAAATCTACAAAATTGGGCTACGAAGTTGCTTAACTCTTAATTGATTTTAATAAATTATTATATTAAAAATAAAAATAAGAATTAAAGTTGAAATATTTTTTTGGTATTTTTCAAAGATTATATAAAAATAAAAATCCTAGAAAAATAGTATGACTACAAAATGAAACTAATTTTTTTTTATAATTTTAGTTTTTGCGATAAAATAAAGTAAAAAGGTCAAAACTAGTTAAGATAATGATATTAGACCTAAACTAAATATTTAAACGCTATACTTCGTAAAATCATGGGGAGGGTAAAAAATTACATGTCTACAGCTGCCCCTCTTTGACTGGAAACGCGAAGAGTTTTCAGACAAAGAACAACAAGACATGTTTTGACCCGACTTTTATTTAAAAGTGTAGAAAACTTAAAAGGAAGGAGGATGTGACCGAGTCCTGATTTTGGACAGCCTAAATATCCCGGGTTATAAGGGAATCAGGTCGCGTGTAGTTCAAGGAGAGTGATGGAATGATGAGTTGTAGATTCGAGCGAGGTTTCGTCCGAGGCTCCGGTTCGTGGTCCCGTTATTACATCAAAATCTAAAAGAAAAGACTAACTAAGCCTATCAGCTACGAGTTACAAGATTCCTATCTATGAGTCTTCTGAAGCTTAGTCTTGAGTCTTGGTTGGTTCTTCATGCAGACTCTGATCTGAATCTTGATGTTTGTTGGCTGCAGGTGCTAGTTCATTCTTCTACAGCTTTTTCGGATCAAGAATGGACATGCATAGCTTGTGACTTCAATCTTTCTTGAGCAGTCCACATCTTTTCCGCTTCTGTACTTTGGGGTTCAACTCTTTTCTTTTCTTCTTTTCTTTTATTCTGAATTGAGACGTCTTATTTTGGTCGTCTCTAATCCATTATCCTAAATTGTAATCTGCGCAAAATCAAAACAAACGAACGAAATTTTCTGCCCCAGTTTTCACTAGGAAAATTTCGTGAGTTATTGCAAAGGAATCTATGATACTTCATTATTGAAAGCAATGAAAAGTCGGGAATTGTGTACCCAGAGTGAATACCCTATGCCTAAAAAGTAAAATCAACTAGGGATTGGAGACCTTATGTTGGAAAAGATCGACAGGTTATGCTGCCGTCAAGAAAACATTAAAGGGTTATGCCGGTGTCTGGGGGGAGGATCAACGGGTTATGTTGTTGTCAAGAAAAGAGATCACCAGGTTATGCTAGTGTTTGGAAAGGTCAACAGGTTATGCTGTTGCCTGGGGGAAATAGATCACTGGGTTATGCCAGTATCAGGAGATGATCAACAGGTTATGCCGTTGTCAGAAATATCACCAGGTTATGCCGGTGTCTGCTAGGGAGTTGGACCCTATGTTGGAAGAATCATCGACTAGGGAGTGGAGACCCTATGTCTAAACATAAAATAAGCTAGGGATTGGAGACCCTATGTTGGAAAGAAGACTAGGGAGTGGAGACCCTATGTCTAAAAATGATATAACCTAGGGATTGGAGACCCTATGTTAGAAAGAAGACTAGGGAATGGAGACCCTATGTCCAAAATTAAAATCAACTAGGGTTTGGAGACGCTATGTTGGAAAGAAAACTAGGGAGTGGAGACCCTATGTATAAAAGTAAAATCAACTAGGAATTGGAGACCCTATGTTGGAAACAAGACTAGGGAGTGGAGACCCTATGTCTAAAAATAAAATCAACTAGGGATTGGAGACTCTATGTTGGAAAGAAGACTAGGGAGTAGAGATCCTATATCTAAAAATAAAATCAACTAGGGATTGGAGACCCTATGTTGGAAAAATGAGACTACTGAAATGTTTACCTATGCTAAAATGAATCAAGAAGGATTTTTTTTTTCTGAATTTTTTTTTTGGTATCTTAGGAGAAAGATTCATCAGACTAAGACGTTTATCCTAGGAGAAAGATTTGTCAGACTAGGTTTTCTTTATCTTAGGAGAAAGATTCATCAGACTAAAACATTTATCCTAGGAGAAAGATTCATCATACTAAGGTTTTTTATTATCTTAGGAGAAAGATTCATCAGAATAAGATTTTTATCCTAGGAGAAAGTTCATCAGACTAGGTTTTCTATCTTAGGAGAAAGATTCATCAGACTAAGACATTTATCCTAGGAGAAAGATTCATCAGACTAAGGTTTTTTATTATCTTAGCAGAAAGATTCATCAGACTAAGATTTTTATCCTAGGAGAAAGTCCATCAGACTAGGTTTCCTATCTTAGGAGAAAGAGTCATCAGACTAAGATTTATGATCCTAGAAGAAAGATTCATCAGACTAGGTCATTTTTTTTGTTATCTTAGGAGAAAGATTCATCAGACTAAGATTTTGATCCTAGGAGAAAATTCATCAGACTAGGTCCTTTTTTTTGTTATCCTAGGAGAAAGTTCATCGGACTAGGTCTTTTTTTTGTTATATTAGGAGAAAGATTCAGCAGACTAAGATTTCTATTCTAGGAGAAAGTTCATCGGACTAGGTCTTCTATCTTAGGAGAAAGATTCATCAGACTAAGATTTTGATCCTAGGAGAAAGTTCATCAGACTAGGTCTTTTTTCATTATTATTTTCGGAGAAAGATTCATCAGACTAAGATTTCTATCCTAGGAGAAAATTCATCAGACTAGGTCTTCTATCTTAGGAGAAAGACTCATCAGACTAAGATTTTTATTGGGAGGAAAATCCAACAGACTAGGACTTTTTATCCTAGGAGGAAAAATGTGAAGAGCAAAGGCAACATTTTATGCACACTGATAAAGACAACGATTTGAGTAACTCCCCTTTGTCGGTTCTTCTCTTCTTCTTCTTTTTTCTTTTTCTTTCTTTTCTTCTCTTTTTTTTTAACCAACTTCATTGCACTGCTTTGTTCCTGTTTCAAACAAAGAAAATTTTGTCAGTTTTAAAAGTGGTGGTCGATTTGTGGCCTTGAGTCCTGAGCAGCTTGGCTTTTGCTCAATCAACTTGAGTCGGTTTTCAAGAGACTTTTTTCCTCTGCATCAACCCTGATTGTTTCACACCCAGTACTGTTTGTATTTGTGGCTCAGTCAGCCTTATCCCAACATGAGATCTTTGCTTATCCGACCTTTTCTGATATCTTGAGTGGCTTCTTGCCTTTTAGAGCAATTTGACTGTCAGAGGGAATCACCAGTTATCTTTTGCTTGCGCCAAGTAGGCTGACAAGGGTCTTTTGGGGGGAAGCCTCTACATGAGTCCTCAATGCATATTGAGTGTAACAACTGAATGTGCTGGCCAAATTTATTTACTGCAACTGAAAAGCTGGTAACAGATTTTGAAATATTTTCTTGCTTGCTTTGACAAGGACTGACTCAGAGTGAAGGACACAATGATGCAAAGAAACAAGTATTAACAAGAAACCCATGTCGGAATGACAGAATGAAGAGTTTTTTTTTTGTTTTGTTTTGTTTTGCGGTAACTAGCCTTATTGATCATGACATGCATTTTGGACTCAACGGCCTGATCTATCAAACTGATCTAATCTTTCCTTTTACCATTCCTATGACCTTTGAAGTCGGGCTTGTTTGTGCCAATTCTTTACATCAGCTTCACGGCTCACCTTCGACCAGTGGTGCCCCGAGGTGTTTTAACAAACAAGTCTCTCTCATTTATTTTTCTCTACTTACCATCGCCTTACAGTGCCCGTGAGGGTTTTTCACTAGTAAGACTCTCTCATTTCTTCTTCTTTTTCTTTTTCTTTTTCCTTTTTCTTTTGTGAGAAACTTGACAGTGTTCTATGTCGTGTGACAACCGTTGCTGATTCCATGCTTTCTTAGGTGAGAAATTGATAGTGTTCTACGTCGCGTGACAACCGTTACTCATTGCATACTTCTCTTGGCATTCTTGAAGGCATAGGAGGTCTTTATTTGGAAGGTTTTTGGATAGGGTTGGAAAGGAGGGTTGGCATGAAGGCTTAAAGTAGACTAAAAAATGAGGGGTTATAAACTTGCAACTCTCGGAATCGACTCTTTTAAAAGGAGAGTAAAATTTTTGCCCCAGTTTTAGCTACTGGGGATTTTTCTGGATTTTTTTTCTTTTTCTTTTGAATCTTATTTGGTTGGACCGAACCGTGTAAGGCTGCTTACGTATCCTATATTTTTCATCTTTCTTCTTTTTCTCATATTTTTCTTTCTCGTTTTTCTTTCTTCCTCTTTTCTTTTTAAAACAAATTACCCCAGCTTCTTTTTTTAGGGCATAGATCTCAGACTGTTCTTTCTTCTCTCTCTTTTTTTTCATTTGAACTTTCTAAGAGTTTCCCCAGTTTGTACTCTTGAGGCATGGATTTTTTTTCGTTTTGTTTTTTTGTTCGTTTTAACTTTTTTTTTGGACTTTTGACTCTAAACTTGATTCCAAGAGAGGGTGGTCAAATAAAATAACACAGGCTCAAAAAGGGGTAATAAAGGGTATAAAGTGTTTGGGTAGCAGAAAAAGGCCTCCCAGCCTCGAGAACACCAAAATATATTATCTTTTTGCGATCATAGCGTTGATGAACATGTCTATGTTCTTGGTGTGTCGTGGTCGAAAGACACTTTTCATCAATTAATGTCAAACTTTCGACCAAGCGTCAATTGATTAAACATCTTCAAGACCGATCTTCACAATGATTTGAAGGTGCAATTTACTCGACCTTAGTTCCAATGTATGTCAAATCTTTATTCATCCTCAAAAGTGTCTATTTCTCACTTATCTTATTCAAGACTAAATCAGTTTTTTAAGATATGACCAAAATTTCCACATGCATGTCATATCACTAAAACTAACGAGAAAGGAACTAAGCATGGAATGATACAAATGGACAAATTGTATTTCATTGAGTAAAGGATGGAAGGGCTTAACAATAAGACAAACAACCTAAAATACGAGTTACAACTCTAGAGTAATCCGGATAATGAAAATAGCAATAAAACAGACAGACAAGACTCACACAAACAAAAAAGAGGGATAGAAGGGTTTGACTCAATAAAACAAATAAAATCTGGATCACAACCCTGAAATAACCAGATAATAGAAAAAACATCAAAACAAGCTACCATTATTCCTTCCTAGTAAGGAGGGAACGACTTTTCAAATGCTAAGCTTGACATTTAGCCACAAATTTGTTCATCACAATCAGCAGAGCTTTCTCCAATTTCAAAATCATTAACTTCAGTCAGCGAGTTTCCGAGAGGATTCTTATACTCCATGTCACCACGCATCATCCCCACAAAGTGTGCATCATCATGCGCTGGTAAATGATTTTGCATGATATTCTGGGCGTCACTGTCTTGGATCAGAATCAGATTTTCCTGGATCATCCTTTCTATTTCTCTTTTCAAATCCCGACAGCTTTCAACATCGTGCCCCTGGGCATTGGAATGGTATTCACACCTTTTAGAAGGGTCAAAGCTTCTTGCACGTGAATCCACATGATTTGGAGGAATAGGTGCAATCATGTCATGATGCTTTAATTTCTCAAACAAGCTTGCATAAGACTCTCGTATTGGTGTAAAATTATCTTTCAAACTTTGTTCTCCTCTATACCCCTTGCTTGGATGCGGGTTGTAGGGCAGTTGAAAATTCAGTGGAGACTGGTGCAGACTCTGCGGTGCTGGTGCTCGCCTTCTGGGGTGCCTTGGTTGCTGGACAACATACTCAGGTGGAGCAAAAGAATATTGTGGGTTCTGAGGTGGGTAGTAGTGCTCAGGTGAATCATCGAAAAACAGACGAGGTTGGTCATACTTTCTAGATGTTCTCCTAGGACCTCTTCTCAACACTGATGCCATCACGATTTCTTCATCTTTCTCATTCATGTCACTAAAATTACCAGATTCAATTTGGACAACCTGAGTTGCGGCTTTGAGAACTGTTTGGCTTATAATTTTGCCTGTCTTAAGACCGTTCTCAACCATTTCTCCCATTTTCATTGCTTCCGAGAAAAATTTGCCAACTGCGGACATCATGTTTTGAAAATAATCTGGCTCTTGAGCCTGAAGAAAGACAATGATTAGCTCGTGGTCATCCATGGGTGTCTTAACTCTAGCCGCTTGCTCTCTCCATTTAGTGGCATATTCCCTGAAACTTTCAGTTGGTTTCTTCTTCAGGTTTGAAAAGGAATTGCGGTCCGGGTCAATGTCGATGTTGTATTGGAACTGTTTGACAAAGGCCTGAGCCATGTCGTCCCAGACATACCAGCGAGATGTGTCTTGATCAGTAAACCATTCAGAGGCTACCCCCTTAAGGTTTTCCCCAAAATAAGCCATTAGCAATTCTTCATTTCTTCCTGCACCTCTTAGCTGATTGCAATACCTTTTTAGGTGGGCTATGGGGTCTCCAAGTCCATAATACTTTTCAAATTTGGGGGTTTTGAAACCAAGTGGCAAGTGGACACCGGGGAACATACATAGATCCTTGAAGGAAATACTCTTTTGACCTGCCAACCCTTGCATGTTTTTCAACTGTTGTTCTAAGCTTTCACTCTTTGGATCATTTCTTTATGTGCCATCTTTCGGGCAGACTTCTCAATCTTTGCCGAAAGATCAAATAGGTACGAATGGTACTCATAAGAATGGTACTGCTCTTGATGTGTTGCAAATTGTGACTCATGAGTTTTCTTCCGTACCACTGTTGGTTGTGGGTCAGTGAAGACATGCATACCAGCAGCGGTTGTCTGATTGGTTGTCAATGGCACACTTTGGGAGTGCACAACAGAAGTTTCGGATGTAGTCGTATAGTTGGGATAAAGACTGAACCCAGGTGGACATGATTGATCAAACAATGAGACCGGAATGGTAGTATTCGTGATAGATGTAAACTCTGGGAAACCATGAGAAGAAAAGGGTGATCCTTGACCACTGGCCCATGATTGACACATTTCAATCATTTTCTATTTTGGTACTCTATTTTCCTCAAACATGGTAGACTCTTGTTGAACCCTCTAACCCTGAGTCTCATGACCGCTCTTAACAGCTTCGATGTCAGTTGTCATTTTTCCTTGGATTTTGTGTTGTCAGCTTACCACAAACCGACCACCTCAAACTTTCTTCACAATTCAAAACAAAAGACACGTCAGAATGGACTCAGTTGGTCCTTATTATCATTCTTTTTTTTTATATTTTTCTTCACTTTCTTTTTTTTTTCAAAATCATTCGATCGAACCTGATATGGGTTGCCTACGTATCATGAAGCCGCATGAATCAGATCTTGCGTAGTTCGGGAAGATTGAGAATAAAGTAAATAACCTAACTTTTTCTTTTTTAATTTTGAATTTTTTCGTTTTTAATTTTCGAAAGAAAGACTTATAAAGGAGAAAGAAAATATTTTTTGATTTTGATTTTCTTTTTTTTCAGTGAAATTTGAAAGAAAAATATTTTTGGCTTTTTTTAATTTTTATGTTAAAATTCTGAAAGAAAGACTTCTAAAGAAAATATTTTTTGCATCTTGAATTTTCTTTCAATTTTCGAAAGAAAAAAAAATTCTATAGAATAATGAAAAAATGTTTTTCTTTTGGGGACTCAAAGAGAGACTTTTCTAAAGTATGAAGTACAGGAACATATTTTTGGATTTTTGCAAATTGGGGTCTACAAGAAAGACTTTCTAAAGAAGTAAGTAAAGGAAAATAGTTTTTTGGATTTTTTGAAAGTTGTGGTCTAAAACAAGATTTTTCTAAAGACAGAAGAAAAGGAAAATATTTTTGGATTTTTGAAAATTGGGGTCTACAAGAAAGACTTTCTAAAGAAGTAAGTAAAGGAAAATGTTTTTTCGATTTTTTGAAAATTGTGGAAAATAAAAGGTAGAAAAATATTTTTTAGGGATTTTTTTTTTTAAAAAAATTGGGAGCCGGAATCGATGAGGTTTGCCTACGTATCTCACATCCGGTGAGAATCACACCTGCGTAGTTTTGCCAGTTTTGACAGAATAGGGAAACATGACGTTGGAAACCTTGGCTTATTTTCTTTCCTTTTTTTTTCTTCAAACTTTTGGCAGAGTTTCAAAAAGTATCAAATACCTACCTCTCACTCTTGTGTTTTTCTGTTATTTCCCTTTTTTTTTATTTTCTTTCACATTCTAGAAGCTAGTTAACATGTAAGCCAAAATAAACAGATACGCGAGTAGCACGTAAGATGCATCAGGATGGTCTTTTAAATTTGGTACACCTGTCGTAGAGGTACCAAACCCTTGTGTCGAGTCCCCGAAGTCAAAAGCACATGATGCAAACAAATGTTCCTACTAGGGATCCGGCATGAGGCTATATTATTCTAAGTTTAAATCCTGGGGTTTATTGTTCTGGACCTGGCTTACCCGAGCGGACAGCTCGGGCCGGGGGGGGGGGGGGGAGGGGGCAGCATACCGGGAATACAAAAGCTTCACCGACTTTGCAACTTCTCCGAACCTCGTTCTAAAATTTGGATATGACTCTAACAGAAAAGAAGTCACACGAAGTGCACACTTCCCAGATGATTTAGAAGACTTAGAGAGAAGAGGGTTTCATAGTAGTTTATATACAGTCCAAATAATATCAAAGCGGTAAAAAAATGACATTTAGCAAATTAGGCTCAAACACATAACAATCAGATAATCATGAAAGCCAAACATAACAGCTATTCATAGCTCGAATTCTTAACCCTGAACAAGAAATTCAAGGTTTGATCCCCAGCGGAGTCGCCAGAGCTGTCACACCTCCTTTTTCACCGATGAGGGTAATAAGGGAGTTTTTCTAATTTAAGTGACATAAATCGAATTTGGGATTATTTATTTAAATTCAGAGTCGCCACCTGGATTTTTTTTACGGTGTTCCGGGACACCATTTATTTTAATATCCCTAATCGAGGAAATTTTTGACTCGGTTTAAAAATTTCTGCGAACCAGAAATCTGGGTAAGGAATTCTGTTAACAAGGGAGAAAGTGTTAGGCACTCCCGAATTCCGTGGTTCTAGCACGGTCGCTTAACTGTTAATATTTGGCCTAATTATCTAATTAGTTACATATTTTAGCCTATTGTCCATTTAGCCTTTTTTAATTTTTTAGTCGCTTTTAATTTTCTATGGATTATTTCTGAAACAAGTCACGATGGCGTGCACTTGTCATTTTGGACACATTGTAAACGCGCCACATGAAATGCACCCGCGATTTACAACATGTGATTTTTATTATTGTTCGGAGTTGTGGTCGGGGGCATGAGTTGCCACACCCGAGTGTAGATTATATAGTCATGGCTATGGTCATGACGATTTTAAAATGCCTATTTGAGGCGATATTCAATTATTCTCTAAGTTTTGGAATCTTTATCTGAAAGTGGTATTTTAGCTTACGGGATATGTATATAAACCAATTTGGATATTTATGAATTTATCTTGGGATAAGTCATGATGACGTGCACTTGTTGTTTTTGGACACATGGCAACCACGTCACATGAAATGCACCCGCGATTGCTACGTGTGATTTTATTTATTGTTTCGAGTTATGGTTGGGTCACATGAAATATACACCCAAATTCGAATTTACAGGTAATTTATTATCTTTCCAACTATAACCTATTCATGAGCAAATAAACCTTATTTTAAAACTATGTGTCAATCCAATCACGTATCTTTCAACTACTGTAATTTATCTTTACGACTAAACTACCAAAACAACAGAGAGGAGTGCAAATCATAAACATTCAAATCATTTTTCTTCTAAAAAGATAAAATTGAATATGTGGAGTGCTCAATGACTCAAAATCTAAAGCTATTCCACAAATTGACACATACAAAGTTATTCTTATGGATTGAGAATGAAACTGGGGATCAAATCCTCAAGCTCTTACGAATCAAACAAGATTTAAACTCTTCAACGCTTAAAAACAAATAAGTTGAAGTGTTGAGCAGAACTACTAAACCTATCAAATCATTTTTTATGTAGCTGCTCTCGTGTTTCAACGGTTTGGCTAACTTATGAGACCAACACAAGTACCTGTTAAGTTAATCCAAAATAACGATGAACAAGATTGAGAAATACCAAACTCTAAACTTAAATCACTCAAAGAGCAAAATAAGAATCCATACATGTGTTCCTAAACGTTCTGAAACTACCAAGAAAACATTCAATTTTCAAAGCATTTAAGAAATAGAATAACAAACCAAATCTTTAGCAAACTTCAGGAACAAGAGAAACGATTAGCACATTTATATAAGATCTACTTTAACGGTCAGCCATAGAAATCTGATCAGTCCCTCTCAGCAACTCAACATCAATGATTCAATAAAACCGGAGCAATTGATAAAAAAAATAAAGCCATACTTGAAAGCATGATAACAGAGAAGAAGGGATCCATCTACACATTTATCAAACCATTGTGATTAGATAAGATAAGAACAAAAGAACCTCTTATAGATGCATCTGAACTTCGATTCCTTAACAACTTTTGAAGCTAAAACACCCACGAAAATGTGTGCAAGACCTCAACAGAAACCCGACCAAATCACTGGAAACTCAAAGTCGACTCAGGAAACTCAAGCGAAGCTCAGCAAATCCAGAAAACAAGCAGATCGACCACAGAATAGAAAAGAAGAAGAAGCTCCAGGGGAAAGGAGTCTGCCATTTATGGCGTTTTTCGGCCAGATATGTCACCGACCATATTAGTGACCATACGGGGTGAGGAAAATGAGAAATGGGGTCGTTTTGGTCATGGCAGGTCGCGGCAATCGGCGACGGCAGCACAAAGAGAAGCCTGTCGATTTTTGAATAGGAGGTGGGTGAAGTTGCTGCGACTGTTTAACCCTTGAAGAGAGAGACGTGTGTAGAAGATCAGATTTGTTTTTTTTGTCTCTATTTTTCATTGAATTAGAAGAAGATGGAAGGGTCTGATCTTTTTCTTTTGTTTATTGAAGATGATAGAGTGAGGGAGAAGAAGGAGGGGTGTCCGCCGTTTTTGGGTCCTAGGGGAAGGGTCTTCTCCTCTTTTTTTTTGATTTTTTAGGTCTTGAGGTATTTAAGTGAGGGGGATGGGTATTGGGACGGACCGGGTCGGGAAGGTGGGGTTTTGGGTTAGGGCAGATTAGGTGGAAATTGGGCCATGAAAATTGGTCCAGTTCGGATTTAGCCTTAACAACTTTCTCTTTTTTTTATGCTTTTGCTGAATTAGCCACTTTAGACTCAAATTTAATTTAAATCTATTTCTTGGCTAGCCTATGTATTTATTTTATCTAATGATGGACTAGTGCAACTAATTAATTAATTAACCTAAGAATGGAATTTTGATCTTTAGAAGATGCATTTAATAATTTAACGAAATCCTAAAAATGCAGTTTAAACATAAAATGACACGAAATAAAAATGTGACAAATTTTTATGATTTTTTTATAATTTTAATATATTAAACCTACATGAAATGCAACTAAATAGAGAAAAATCCTAAAATTCATAAAAATTATTTTTGAATAATTCTTAGGAGTAATTTCCATGCGGGACAAAAATTGAGTGTTCACATGGACCAGATAATTATCAAGTTACGTTCTCGTGAACTAGTATAAGTAATATTCTACATTGTATGCACGTGCAAGTGTATTATTGCAGCCCAAATCAATAAGAAATATCAAGAATATCAATTAGGTCACCAAAATTGCAAGACGAGTTACATAAAGTATAAAACAAACACAAAATAATCACAACCTCACACAAAAATCACCAACACAATAACCCTACATCATCACATATCATCCCTGATATTGCCACCCTTATCCCTCATATAGCCACCTGTATCACTCCATGCAGACAATATCAATAGCCACCCTTATCACTCATTTATCCACCTTTATCTCTTCTATAGCCACTCTTATTCCGTATAATAGCCTCCCTTATCGCTCCGTATAATAGCCTCCCTTATCGCTTCATATGATAGCCACCTTTATCGATCCGGCCAGAAAATATCACAACACATATAACAACAGTAAAATGTCACCCTTATACCCCGTAAGATAACAACGGTGCAATGCCACCCTTATACTCACCATAACAATAACAACCAAAATCACACAATAATTCACACGTGCTATTAGCACCACAACACAACATAATCAACTCGTATTACAAATGCTCGTACACCACAACCTTTCCAAAGGTGCAACAATATCAAATAACTTCACAACAAATAGCCCACGGCTCCAGACAACGTATATAAAAATCTCAATAACAACAACATCTCTTTCAAACACAACTTCATACACAACTTCATGTATAAATCAATGTTCTCTTGATTACTTCAATTCTAATTAATTAATTAAGGAAAACTTAATAAATGAAAATATCTCCCAAAATGTGGCAACTCAACAAATCCCAAAATTCACGTAAAGTTCATGTAGTAACAAGTCAAGTAAGCATATAAAATAGCTCGACAAGTAAGGAATGTGACATATAACAACAAACTCCGATAAGACATGTAATAATGAACATGTGCCGGCAATTTTGAAATTAAATACACAAAAAATGTCTGAGAAGTTTAACCGATAGAAATTTCACAGATAAGTGCGAGTACCTACTTATCACCTTGCGTACATGGCTTTCACATTACACAAATTTCACATAAGACTCAATGCCTAAGGGAAAATTTCTCCACACTAGGTTAGGAAAGATACTTACCATTAGAAAGTTAGGCAGACACTATAAAATGACATTCTTTCGTGATACGGCCTCCGTACGGCTCAAATCTAGCCAAGATAATTTTATAAAACAATTAAAATCCATATAAAATAATTTTGGATGATAAAAGGTCGACTTTTAATTTTATACTGCAAGTTAACCTCGGGGCCTGCATATCGGAACCCGACAACAACACCCATTCAGATATGAGTTCAACCATACAAGAATTACACAAAATCGACCATAACTCGGCCCTCAAATCCTAAATTAAGGTCTATGATAATTTAAACCATTTCCAACCCAATTCACTAATTTGATGATAAACACAACAATGGATTCGTGTAATTTAACCAAAATCGAATTTGGAATTCTTGCCCCAAGGCATAAATGAAAAAATGGACCTAATCCAATTTTCGAAATCAAAATCGGAACCCGATATCAACAAAGTCAATCCTCGGTCAAACCTTTCAACCTTCCAAAATTTTAAATTTTCAATTTTTGCCAAAATGCGCTGAGTTATCCTACGGACATCCAAATCCAAATCCAGACGTTACTTTGTGGGTACATATGGGCAAGATGTTGTTTATCCCATGTTTTCAGAGTGGTTTAAAGAATTTGTAAGTATTACTTATTATTTAACATAATTTTTATTATATGTAAATAAATTATATGTATTTTTCAAATTGTAAATTATATTTAATTCTATATATAGGTTGATAATCCAACTAATGGCATTAATAGACCATTTTTACGTGATATATCTTGGGGACCTGACCTAGAGTAAGAATGATGTCTAAATACTTGGTCAACGGTTACAAGTTTCATATTGAAGAATGGTCTATGTCACGACTCAAAAATCCTAACTCAGGTCGTGATGGCGCCCAACACCGGAGTCAGGCAAGCCAACACCCAAATAACTAAGGATTTTCACATATTTGATTAAACATCCCAACACTTGCCAGGTTTTACAGTTGAAAACATTAATTGAAAAAGGTAATTAGGCGATTTAACCAAAAACAGTCATAAGGAGGCGTGACCCAATATATATACAGACCCGTAAACCATAATATCTACCACGTGTGTGCCAGGAACTATTGTCACAAGTCCTACGGGCATACTAATTGAATATACCAAATATATAATATAATTGTCTCATTGTCCGTAAGAAATAGACGGGAATAACAAAAGAAACCCCATTGTGCTACCGTGGATCGTCAGGAGAAGCAGCTCACCCGGAAGTCAGTTCCAATCTGTCATGTCCCAAAATCGAGGGACGCGACTGGCACTCAACCGGGTGACCCCAGTCAAGCGAACCTGGTTTGCCTTTCCTATCCCACGCGTTACCCCGTGATTTCAATGTACATAATTCAAGTAAAATAGCCATTTATAACTTAAGCATAAATTCCCAACTTGAATTCACTTCTACTTTTTATCATTTCTATCACATGATACCAAATACTTACAAAATACATACAGCATTAACAACGTGGACCACGATTCCAAACCGTACGCTTACTACCCAAAATAAATATATACTTTCCCCACATTGTGTCTACGGAGCCTCTACAAGTACAAAAGATTTATATGCTACTTGCCGGCAACAAGGCCCCGGCTATACCTTACACTACACCATAAACTCAAATCAAGGTGACATGAGCCACACGTGTCCCCAGGAGAAAGTGGGGCTCACCAGAACAGCTGACGGAAAGGAGAGGAGGTACTACTGACGGTGGGCTGAATTACCTGTTGTAGAACCACCTACATTTATATAAGAAAATGTAGCGCCCCCGGAAAAAAGGACGTTAGTACTGTGGAATAGTACTAGTATGTATGAAAAAAATTCATCCCAAGTACAATCAAACAATACACAAATAAGAAACAATAATAGAACCAATCAATCAATGCACGTGGAAAAGAACAACTCAAGTTTCACAATCTCTTTCCCCTTTTCAACATTTCCATATCCAAGAGTTTCCCCGATTTTTCATTTCGATGGTGATAACAATCACATTCTGTCCTTATTACCTCGGCCACCCTTATTGCCTCACACCTTATCAAGCTTATTGCTTTGTGTTGCGGCGTGCAACCCGATCCCACCTGACAATCATAGTTCATAACACCAACCACAAACAATTACATCACAAGAATCATCACTTCAAGGAATACAAGTTCCTATCAACAATTTATGTATTTGGGCCCAAGGCACCATAACTCTCATCAAGTAGTAATTTCATGAACACGGTGATGCCACAATCACCCAATTCAGTTACATTGTTTCACAATACTCTTTTTCATTACTTTCCACGCATGACTTTCAACTGTTTTACACATTCCCACATTTGAGCACATTATCAATCTTTCGTTCATTACACATCAAACACCTTTCACAACTTCATATAGCACAGTGGTATGACAATCAACCAGGAAAATCAGAGAATATAATCTCACGCCTCAACACGTCTGAACAATCCATTCACATATTTCCAAACAAGGCACAGATACCAAATACCCAAAACCCACAAGAGGATTCTACGAAGATTAAAGTTAGCCATACATACCTGGGGTCGAAATTCCTTTTTAACCTTTACTCATGAATCACTGGACTGACTAATACCGTCAATCTAGTTCACAATTAAACATGTTCAACTCAGAATCGAGAGCCATGCATACAATTTGAGCTCTTTTTTTAGCATTTAACAATTGCTATATGACTCCCCCCCCCCTTTAGATTGCCAACCCCTCATTTGTGAACCTTACCCCAACCCGCTTCCTCTTACTAGATTATGGACATTAATGAACATGCATGCAAGGTATAAACTTATATTTTCAAGAATCAATTCATGAGAGTCCCCCTTTTGTTTAAAACCAAAAAATTAATGATAAGGGTTTGGGGATTCTTACCTGTTAGAATGAAGAAGAAGATGATTAGTCGAAATTTTCAGGCCTAAGTGACTTTGAAAATTCAATTGATAATGATGAAGCTTTATCCCTTAAGAACTCTCTCTCCCCTCTCTCTAGTTTTGTTCAGAAAATGGTTAAAAATGAAGGGGATGTGTGTTTTAAATGAACTGGGGTCGGGTTTCAAAATTAGAAAAAATAGGGCCCGACACAAGAATGCGGTCAGGAATGCGATCGCATTCCTGACATGCGGTTCACAGATCTGACCGCATAATGGCCCTCAAGATGGGCCAAAAATCCAGAACATATTGCCCAGGTGTGCGACCAATTATGCGGTCCGCATACACGTTATGCGATCGCATACTGGACCGCATAGTTGGCTTTAAATGGGTAGTACTCTGCCTAGTATACGACCATTATGCGGTCCGCATACACGATGTGCGATCGCATGGTGCGTCGCATAACACCTACTTTCTGGAAAAATTATATTCTTTATGTCTTGGGGTACTTTGTTCGGCAGTATTTTTAAACAAGAGAATTTACGGGTCCTTACATCCTCCCCCCTTAAAAATCATTCGTCCTCGAATGAGGGTTTTGGAAATCATTTTGTTTTGAAAGTGTGATATGCAACCTCCAGACTTTTACAACTCCGGGAAAATTTCGCCAGAGCTCCCCCTGTAATTGGACCTATCTACCTAACAGAGAACCCCCAAGACATATTTCCAAGCACCATTACACAGTTTTAATCACCCAATAACTCACACACAACGTTGTTACCTCAACAATTCACAATTATTCAATCATTTTTTCAACTACACATAATTCTTTCTTCTCATACCACAAACTTGCACACGATTCACATTTTTGCACATAACTTGGTCGTTTTAATGAGTCCCATACAACCCAACCACGTCAATATACTATATTCATTTCAATTAATCATTACCAACCTACACTACCATTAATCACTTCCAAGCACATATGTTTCACAAAACATTCATTTACCTCAGAGGTTACTCATTACCCCAAATAGAACAACGAGTCTGGTTTTAGCACACATTGGGAAGTTTTAGAAATAAGGCACTAGGGGAAGATGGGGTGCTTTTGCACAGAACCGAGGGTAGAGTTATAGGAGAGGGTTCTGACATCACCACTAGACTTGTTCAAATAAGTGGGGATATCTTTCTTTCATCTCATTTTCCGCCTCCCACGTGGCTTGCTCAACGCGCTGACTTCGCCACAATACTTTAACTGAAGCGATTTCTTTGTTCCTCAATCTACGGACTTGCCTATCAATAATAGCAACCGGAACCTCCTAATATGATAATTCTTCATTAAACTCAATGGTCTCAACTGGTACGATGACTGATGGATCTCCAACCACTTTCTTCAACATGGACACGTGGAACACCGGGTGCACTAATGACAATTCATGGGGTAATTCCAACTGATAAGCCACTTGTCCTATTCTCTAAGCAATCTGATATGGCCTGACATACCTTGGGCTCAATTTCCCTTTCTTCCCAAACCGCATTACTCCCTTCATGAGAGATACCTTCAAGAATACCCAATCATTAATTTGGAATTCCAATTCTCTTCGACGAACGTCCGCATAGGATTTTTGACGACTCTGACCGGTTTTCATCCTCTCCCGGATGACTCTAACTTTTTCCAATGCCTGGTGCACAAGATCTGGCCCTAACAACTCTGCTTCACCGACCTCGAACCACCCAATCGGAGATCTATACCTCCTTCCATACAATGCCTCAAATGGGGCTATTTGAATACTAGCGTGAAAGTTGTTATTGTAAGCAAATTCGATAGGCGGTAAATGATCATCCCAACTACCCATGAAGTCAAACACACAAACCCATAACATATCTTGCGTCTGAATAGTCCTCTCTGCCTGACCATCAATCTGCGGATGGAAAGTAGTGCTGAAATTTACCTGATTACCCAAACCTTGCTTAAATTTCCTCAAAACTTTAGCCGTAAACTGGGGTCCTCGGTCTGAGATAATGGAAACTGGAGTACCGTGAAGCCTGACTATTTCCTTAGTATACAACTGAGCATACTGTTCTGCAGTATCGGTGGACTTGACCGGCAAGAAGTGAGCTGATTCCGTGAGTCGATCCACTATCACCCAAATCGAGTCAAACTTACGCTAAGTGCGAGGTAGCCCTACCACTAAATCCATGTTGATCGTTTCCCATTTCCACATTAGAATTTCCATAAGCTGAGTTAACCCACAGGCCTCTGATGCTCGGCCTTCACCTGCTGACAATTCGGACATTTAGATACAAAGTCTGCCACACCTCTCTTCATACAGCTCCACCAATAAATTTCCCATAGATCTTGATAAATTTTCGTGGATTCTGGGTGCACGGAATACCTGGAATTGTGAGCTTCTGCCATCACCCTCTCCCAAAGATTATCCACATCGGGAACACATAACCTTCCCTGGCATCCGCAAAACACCATCATCGCTCCCAAGCAAAAATGTTGAGATCTTGCCATTCAAAACTGCCTCCTTCAACTGCGCCAATGCTGGATCAATAAATTGCTTCTCCTTGACTTCCGCTACAAGCGATGATTCTGCCCCATGACTTTCCCCTCGTCTGAGGTCGAGAGACAGACCCCCAAACTAGCCAATTGACAAACCTCCCGAGCCAACGCCCTCTGATCTTCCTCCAAATGAGCCAGACTACCCATAGACTTCCGACTAAGAGCGTCGGCCACTACGTTTGTTTTCCCGGATGGTACAGAATTTTCATATCATAATCCTTAAGAAATTCTAACCATCGACGCTGCCTTAAATTCAACTCCTTCTGCTTGAACAAATATTGGAGACTCTTTTGGTCTGAGAACACGTCCACATAAACCCCATACAAATAATGCAAACACAACTGCCGCGAGTTCTAAATCATGCGTCGGATATTTCTTCTCGTGATTCTTGATTTGCCTGGAAGCATAGGATATAACCTTCCCGTGTTGCATCAACACACATCCCAAACCAACCCTTGAAGCATCGCAATAAACCACAAATCCCTCTGTTCCTTCTTGCAAAGTTAACACCGGTGCTGAAGTCAATCATGATTTCAATTCCTCAAAGCTCTTCTCACAAGCGTTGGACCATTGGAACTTAGTTGCCTCTGCGTCAATTTAGTCAATGGGGAGGCGAGGATAGAGAACCCTTCCATAAACCTCTGATAATACCCGGCTAGACCGAAGAAACTGCGAATCTCTATCGGGGTCGTTGGTCTAGGCCAATCCTTTACTGCTGTGATTTTCTGGGGATCAACCTTAATCCCTTCTCTGGAAACAACATGACCCAAAAATGTGACTGACTCCAACCAAAATTCACATTTTGAAAACTTGGCATATAATTGGTGTTGATGAAGAGTCTGCAGAACAGCCCTAAGGTAATTAGCATGATCCTTCCGACTTCATGAGTAGACAAGGATGTCATTAATAAAACAATCATGAAGGAGTCAAGAAACAGTTTGAAAACCCGATTCACAAGATCCATGAAAGCCGGTAGAGCATTGGTCAGTCCAAAGGACATTACAAAAAATTCAAAATGGCTATAACAAGTTTTGAAGGCGGTCTTAGGAATATCCTACTCTCTCATCTTCAACTGGTGATACCCCGACCATAAATCAGTTTTGGAGAAGAACATCGCACCCCGCAATTAGTCAAACAAATCATCTATCCGAGGAAATGGATACTTGTTTTTTATAGTGAATTTGTTGAGCTGCCGATAATCAATACACATCTGAAGTGACCCATCCTGCTTCCTGATGAAAAGAACTAGAGCGCCCCACGGCGACACACTCGGCCGAATGAACCCCTTCTCTAATAAATCTTTGAACTGCTCCTTTAACTCCTTCAACTCTGCTGGCGCCATTCTATATGGTGGAATAGATATTGGTTGCGTATCTGGCAATACATCAATCCCGAAATCGATCTCTCTATCTGGCAAAATCCCTAGAAGTTCGTCCGAAAATACTTCAAGAAACTCATTCACGACTGGGACGGACTCGGGGGCAGACACTTCCGAAGTGGTGTCCGCAACTGGGACCAAATGATAAACACACCCCTTTTTAATCATCTTCGAGGCCTTAAGGTAGGAAATAAACCTACGCTTTGGCACCACACCATTCCCTTTCCACTTAATAATCGACTCATTAGGAAACTCTAGTCTCATAATTCTGGTTCGGCAGTCGAGTTTAGCAAAGCACGAGTAAAACCAATCCATTCCCATGATAACTTATAAATCTACCATCCCTAGATCGATAAGATCGGCCGTGGTATCTCGACCACACACCGTGACAACACAATTCCTAAAGGCTGTAATGGAATCACCAACCAGAGTTGACACAGAGAACGGCTCATGAAGCTGTTCGGGTTCTACCCCAAAACTTGAAGCAATAAATGGGGTAACGTAAGACAAGGAGGACCCCGGATCAATAAGAGCATAACAATCAAGGGATTGGACAACCAGAATACCTGTAACAACGTCTGGAGAAGCCTCCGCACTTTGACGACCACTCAAAGCATAGAACCGGTTGGGTCCACCTCTACCACGAGCTCCACCTCTAACTGCACCATGCCCTGCTGGAGGTGGAGGATGTACGGAAGATGCGGCGACTAAAGAACCGGACGGCTGAGCAAAACCACTACCCATGCCCTGACTGGGCGCACGACAATCCCGCCGAGTATGACCCCTAACCCCACATCCTTAGCATACCGGGATAAACATGTAACAAGGCGCGGTATGGAACCTCCCACACTTAAGGCATGGATCCCTCCTCTGCTGCTGGAACCTCCCTCCTGGACGACCGGATTGATGGGGTCTCCTACTGTCTGATCCTGGTCCCCAGCGACTGCTCTGCTGATAATGGTGCACTGGGGGCGATGCACTGGATGAGGACTGAGCATAGGACTGGGATGTCCTTGATGGTCCTCTCCCCTGAACTGGTCTCCCTCCCCCAACTGAACTCCCCAAGTGGCCTGCTGACCGGGCCCTGCTGATACTCTCCCTCTCCGACCTTATCTTCAATTTTCTAGCCCCGTGGCCTGGGCGAATCCCACTATCTTACCATAATTCATGTCTGAGTGCAAGGAAGCTGTAGCACCTTCATTTACAACCAAAGGACTGCGGCTCTGAACAAACCGTCGAACTCTGGCACCCATAGTCGATACCAACTGAGGAGCGTACTTGGACAACCTCACGAACTCTATGTGGTACTCCCACACACTCATATTACCCTGCTTGAGAACCTCAAACTCCGTAGCACGATCGGCCATAGCCTCGGCAGGCAAGAAGTGATCCATGAAAGCATCAACAAACTCATTCCATCTCGCCGGAGGAATTTCCTCCCCACGGGAATTCTCCCAAATCTCGAACCATGAATACGCTGCTCCCCTCAGCCTGTAAGATGCTAACTCAACCCCCTCTTTCTCTGTAGCCTTCATAACCCGAAGCGTCTTGCTAATCTCATCTAGAAAATCATGCGGATCGACCTCCGGATCAATACCTGAGAACTGCCAACCGCAGAAACTGGTTGACTCTGGAACCGGTGGAATCTCCTTATCCGCTAGAGGATGCAGGGGAAGCATGAGATCCTTGGGCCTGAGCAGCCACTAACTGGGTCAACATATGAATAGCTTCCCTGAGGTCCCCATCAGAAGTACCGGGACCTGAAGCTGGAACCGAAGAAGGATCAGGAATACCAGCGGGAGGGGTTGTAGCACCCTTTGCCGCAGCAGGAATAGGAACACTCTGGTCTGGAAAAGAAAGGCCAGGTGGATTCAAAGTCTGGGACTCGCTCCCACCCGCACCATCGGGTACAAATTTCAAAGCCACACTTGGGGTGGCATCAGCCTCTAAGCCGAGCTGAGCTCTCTTCTTTGGTGCCATTACTGAAAAGTGTGGAATAGAGCACGAGTTAGGCGAGAATGTTTTCACTTTCCCTTCACCGCACGATATAGAATAACAATGAAAAGGGTGTTTCCTAAATGTCCATGTATCCCCCTAATTATAGATGTGGTCGACAACACACCGATAAGAAGGGCTCTACAAGACACGGCTCTGAGACATCCTAGGACACTTTTAAAACCTTAGGCTCTGATATTAAGTTTGTCATGCCAAAAATTGAGGGACGCGACCGTCACTCAACCGGGTGACCCCAGTCAAGCGAACCTGATTTGCCTTTCCTATCCCACGCGTTAACCCGTGATTTCAATATACATCATTCAAGTAAATAGCCATTTATAACTTAAGCATAAATTCCCACCTTGTATTCACTTCTACTTTTTATCATTTCTATCACATGATACCAAATACTTACAAAATACATACAACATTAACAATGTGGACCAGGATTCCAAAGCGTACGCTTACTACCCATAATACATATATACTTTCCTCACATTATGTCTACGGAGCCTCTACAAGTACAAAAGATTTGTATGCTACTTGCCGACAATAAGGCCCCGACTATACCTTACACTACACCGTAAACTCAAATCAAGGTGACATGAGCCACACGTGGCCCCAGGAGGAAGTGGGGCTCACCAGAACAGCTGACGAAAAGGAGAGGAGGCACTACTGACGGTGGGCTGAATTACCTGCTATAGAACCACCTACATTTATATAAGAAAATGTCGAGCCCCGGCAAAAAAGGACGTTAGAACTGTGGAATAGTACTAGTATGTATGAACAAATTTCATCCCAAGTACAATCAAACAATACACAAGTAAGAAACAGTAACAGGACCAATCAATCAATGCATGTGGAAAAGAACAACCAAATCATCAAGTTTCACAATCTCTCTTTTTCCCCTTTTCAACATTTCCATATCCAAGAGTTTCCCCGATTTTTCATTTCGATGGTGATAACGATCACATTCCGTTTTTATTACCTCGGACACCCTTATTACCTCGGCCACCCTTGTTACCTCGGCCACCCTTATTGCCTCACACCTTATCAAGCTTATTGCTTTGTGTTGCGGCGTGCAACCCGATCCCACCTGACAATCATATTTCATAACAGCAACCACAAACAATTACATCACAAGAATCATCACTTCAAGGAATACAAGTTCCTATCAACAATTTATGTATTTGGGCCTAAGGCACCATAACTCTCATCAAGTAGTAATTTCATGAACACGGTGTTGCCAGAATCACCCAATTCAGTTTCATTGTTTCACAATACTCTTTTTCATTACTTTCCACGCATGGCTTTCAACTATTTTACACATTCCCACATTTGAGAACATTATCAATCTTTCGTTCATTACACATCAAACACTTCATACAGCACAGTAGCATGACAATCAACCAGGAAAATCAGAGAATAGAATCTCACGCCTCAACATGTCTGAACAATCCATTCACATATTTCCAAACAAGGAACAGATACCAAATACCCGGAACCCACAAGAGGATTCTAGGAAGGTTAAAGTTATCCATACATACCTGGGGTCGAAATTCCTTTTTAACCTTTACTCACGAATCACCGGACTGACTAGTACCGTCAATCTAGTTCACAATTAAACATGCTCAACTCAGAATCGAGAGCCATGCATTCAATTTGAACCCTTTTTTTAGCATTTAACAACTGCTATATGATCCCCACCCCGTTTAGATTGCCAATCCTTCATTTGTGAACCTTACCCCAACCCGCTTCCTCTGACTAGATTATGGACATTAATGAACATGCATGCAAGGTATAAACTTATATTTTCAAGAATCAATTCATGAGAGTGCCTCTTTTGTTTAAAACAAGAAAACTAATGAAAGGGGTTTGGGGATTCTTACCTGTTAGAATGAAGAAGAAGATGATTACTCGAAATTTCCAGGCCTGAGTGACTTTGAAAATTCAATTGGTAATGATGAAATTTTCTCCCTTAAGAACCCTCTCTCCCCTCTCTCTATTTTTGTTCAGAAAATGGTTAAAAATGAAGGGGGGGGGGTGTTTTAAATTAACTGGGGTTAGGTTTCAAAATTAGAAAAAATAGGGCCCGACACAAGAATGCAGTCAGGAATGCGATCACATTCCTGACATGCGGTTCACAGATCTGACCGCATAATGTCCCTCAAGATGGGCCAAAAATCCATAACACACTACCCAGGTGTGCGACCAATTGTGTGGTCCGCATACACGTTATGTGATCGCATACTGGACCGCATAGTTGGCTTCAAATGGGGCAGTACTCTTCCTAGGTATGCGACCATTATGTGGTCCGCATGCACGATGTGCGATCGCATAGTGCGTCACATAACACCTACTTTCTGGAAAAATTATATTCTTTATGTCTCCGGGTACTTTGTTCGGCAATATTTTTAAACAAGAGAATTTTACAGATCCTTACACAATCTATACTCAGAATCGAGCTCCGGTCTGATAACCAGATGCACCAGCCTCAGAACCTATACAATTAAGTACAGAAGAGTAGCATGAGTACATAAACAAATATGTACCCAATGAGTGTCCCGCCTAACCTCGAAGAAGTAGTGACGAAAGGTCGACTTGACACTCACTAAGGTCCAAAAAAATAATTTAACAAGATATGATATCAGTAATAGGCATACGAGGATGATGAAAATAGTAAACATTAAAGATAACTGTAATTCCACTAAATACTGGAAGTAAATAAACAATTACTACTTTAGTTCCCCCCAAATATCTTATCACTTCAATATTCTTGAAATCATTAACAGTTTAACATGCGCATGCATGATAAGGACAATCGGCCTGAGCCATCATAATAATCATATATGTGCACTGCCGAGGGTCGAATTACCCGAACCATAATTACATCTTTCAATCTCGCTGTGGCATACAGCTTGCTCCCGTAAGAGTGGGGAAATAACACTCTGCTCGCGGAATGTAAATTGTGAAGCGGTCACATGCACACATAATATTAACCATAATGTACCTTTCAATCTCGCCGTGGAGTACGACCGACTCCCATGAGAGTGGGGGAAATAACACTCCGCTCGCGGAATGTAAATTGCGAAGAGGTCAAATGCACACACAATATTCTTCATAAATTTATTTTCCAGTAAAAAATTCCTTTAAATTCTCAATTTCCATGATCTCAGGGAAACAAAACCGCATGTGACATAAATTCATAAAGCATATAGTTCAATTCAAGGAAAAACACAAGGCATGGTGTAGGCCCAACTACCTGGACATAACAATAATAGCCGCTATGCACGGACTCTCATCACTTTGTACGTACGTAGCCCCCACAAACATTAGCACATAGTCCTTTATATCACCTAGGGGGACAATTCCCTCGTACAAGGTTAGAAAGGAGACTCACCTCATGTCGAACCAACTCTCGGGGTCAAGAACGCGCCCGAAACCCCAAACTCGTCCCCCAAGGACTCGAAACTAGCCAAATGTTATACAAATATATCAATTTATACTCAAAAATATGGAATACTCCTATTTATTTAGTTATTTCACCTTACTTTGAAAAATCCTAAAATACACCCCCAGGCCCACATGCTCTGTTTCCGGAAATTTTTGAAGGAATCAACTACCCATAGCCTAAGGACCGTTAATATATAGTTTTTGTGTGATTTCATGGAAAATTCCTTGGTAATTCTCCCAATTTTTATAAAACCTAGGTTTTTACTCTATACCTTGAACTTCCACTAATTAATGAGTTAATCTACCTAAGAATCCAAGAATTAGACTATGTTTATGGTAGGAATTACTTACCTCAAAATGGTTAGGTCGTTTGTCTCTCTTGCATGCTCAAAAATCAGCCCAAGGAAGAAGAAGAATGCCCAAAAATGGTTTAAGTCCTGTTTTAAACACACTGCCTAGCAGTGGTTTCGCACCTGCGGCAGGACCGCACCTGCGAGTAAATTCTCGCACCTGCGGAAATGGGACAAGGGGCCTGGGCTTGCACCTGTGGAACGAAGTCCGCACCAGCGACTCCGCACCTGCGGGAAAGGGCCCGCACCTGCGAGAGGACAGAAGCCCATCTGGGGGTCGCACCTCCGAGGCTGGGACCGCAGGAGCGATCCCGCACCTGCGACTGGGCAACCGCACCTGCGGTCACACCAGAATATGTTCACCAGCAGTTGTTTCAGCTGGGTATTGGCCTCGTTTGGTGCCCGAGGGGCACCTGGGCCCACCTGAGCCCCCCTCCATATATACCAACAAGTCCCAAATCATAATACGGACTCGCTCGAGCCTTCGGAACACCCCAAATAACGCTAAAACTCCAAATCACACCTCAAAACCCCTAGAATCAAACTTAGGAACTTTAAGTTTCTAGAATTCGCTAACAATTTGCCGAACCGACCTATACTACTCGGAATGACCCCAAATTTTGCGAACAAGTCATGAATGATGTAACGGAACTATTCCCGGTCTGGGAACTTCGTTTGGACCTATATAACACAAAAACACGTCCCAAACCACAATATGAACTTAAGGAAACTCTTATTTCGCTATTTGGCGCCGAAACGCTCCCAGGTCATCCAAAACCCATTCCGAACATAGGCCAAAGTCCAAATCATCATGTGAAGCTACCGGATTCGTCGAAACTCGGTTCTGAGGTCGTTTACTCAAAATATTGACCGATGTCAAACTCTACCTTAAAGAACAACCTTAAGGAACCAAGTGTTCCTATGTCACTCTTAACACTTCCAAATCTCGAACCACCCGTCCCCGCAAGTCATAAATCACAATAAGCCGCTATGGGAAGTTTCATTTAGGGGAACGGGGTCCGACAATGCAAAACAACCGATCGGATCCTTACATTCTCCACCTCTTAAACAAACTTTCATCCTCGAACGGGTCTAGAATCATACCTGAAGTGTTGAATAAGTGCAGATATCTGCTCCGCATGTCCTCCTCGGACTCCCAGGTCGCCTCCTTGATCAGTTGGCCCCTCCACTGGACCTTTACGGTAGAAACTCTCTTGGATCTCAACTGGCGATCCTGCCTGTCAATAATAGCAACTGGCTCCTCCTCGTAGCCCAACCTCTCATCCAACTGAATAGTGCTGAAATCAACCACGTGAGAGAAGTCGGCATGGTACCTCCGGATCATGGATACATGAAAGACCGGATGAACTCCTGACAAACTGGGAAGCAAAGCTGGCTCATAAGCAACTTCCCCAACTCGCCTCAACACCTCGAAGGGACCTATAAACCTCGGGCTCAACTTGCCATTCTTTCCGAGCCTCATAATACCCTTCATCGGTGAGACCTTCAACATAGCCTTATCTCCCTCCATAAATGATACATCGCGCGCTTTCTGATCCGTGTAATTCTTCTGTCTGGACTCTGCTATGCGCAGCCTATCCTGAATCAACTTCACTTTCTTCAAAGCATCTCTCACCAGGTCGGTGAATTATAACTTAGCCTCGCCGGGCTCGAACCACCCGATAGGAGAACGACATCGCCGACCATACAAAGCATCAAATGGAGCCATCTCGATGCTAGACTAATCTATTATTGTAAGAGAACTCGTCCAAAGGCAAGAACTGGTCCCACTGACCTCTGAAGTCAATCACATATGCCCCCAGGATGTCCTCCATTATCTGAATTGTACGCTCCGGCTAACCATCAGTCTGGGGGTGAAATGTTGTACTGAGATCTATCTGGGTACCCATCTTACTATGCAATGCTCTTCAGAAGTGCGAGGTGAACTGAGGATCTTAATCTGATATAATGGACGCCGGCACACCGTGCAACCGGAATATCTCCCGAATGTAGATCTGGGCCAACATCTCAGAAGTATATGTAATAGCCACTGGAATGAAATTCACCGATTTGGTCAATCTATCCACGATTACCCAACCCCGTCAACTTTCCGCAAAGTCCGAGGTTACCCAACCACGAAATCCATAGTGATGCGTTCCCACTTCCACTCAGGAATGGGCATCTGCTGAAGTAGGCGTCCTGGCCTCTGGTGCTCATACTTAACCTGCTGGCAATTAAGACACCTAGCCAGATACTCTACAATATCCCTCTTCATCCGCCTCAACCAGTAATACTGCTTAAATCACGATACATCTTCGTAGCACCAGGATGAACAACATACCGAGAACTGTGTGCCTCCTCTAGAATCCTCCCTCTCAGGCCATCGACATTAGGAACACATAAACGAACCTGAAGTCTCAGAACACCATCCTCGCCAATAGTAACCTCCTTGGCACCACCCTAAACCACTGTCTCCCGTAGGTCTGCCAAGTATGGATCATCCAATTGTTGAGCCTTATTCCCTGCCAATAACGAAGACTGAGCAACCACATGTGCTAAAAATCGGCGAGGCTCTGAAAGGTCTAACCTCACCAGGCGATTAGCCAAGGACTGAATGTCCAAGGCTAGAGGTCTCTCCTCTGCTGCAATATAAGCCAAGCTACCCATACTCTCCGCCTTACTTCTCAAGGCATCTGCTACCATATTTGCCTTGCCCGGATGCTAAAGAATGGTGATATCGTAATCCTTCAAAAACTCAAGCCACCTGCGCTGCCTCAAATTAAGATCCCACTGCTTGACCAAGTGCTGCTAGCTGCGGTGGTCTGTATAAAACTCACAGGACACCACATACAAGTAGTGCCTTCAAATCTTAAGACCATGAACAATCGCCACCAACTCTAAATCGTGCACAGGGTAATTCTTCTCGTGAACCTTCAGCTGGCGCGAAGCATAAGCAATAACTCTCCCTTCCTACATCAACACATATCCCAAACCAACGCGTGAAGCGTCGCAATACACTGTATACATCCCAGAACCGGAAGGCAATAACAGAACTGGTGCTGAGGTCAATGTTGTCTTGAGCTTCTGAAAGCTTGCCTCACACTCGTCGAACCATCGAAATGGGGAATTCTTCTAATTCAATCTAGTGAATGGAGCTGCAATAGAAGAGAACCCCTCCACAAATCGGCGATAATAGCCTGCGAAGCCCAAATAGCTCCTGATCTCTGTAGCTGAAGTAGGATGCGACCAACTCTGAACTGCCTCAATCTTCTGAGGATCAACCTTGATACCCTCTCTGGATACCACATGCCCCAAGAATGCCACGGAATCCAACCAGAACTCACACTTGGAGAACTTAGCATATAGCTTCTGTTCTCGCAAAGTCTGGAGCACAACCTTCAAATGCTGCTCGTGATCCCCCAGGCTACGTGAGTAAATCAAAATGTCATCAATGAAGAAAATGACAAAGGAATCAATATACGGCATGAACACCCTGTTCATCAAGTCCATAAATGTTGCTGGGGCGTTAGTCAAGCCAAAGGACATCACCAGGAACTCTTAATGGCCATATCTCGTACGAAAAGCAGTCTTCAGAACGTCTGAGGCCCGAATCTTCAACTGATGATATTCCAATCTCAAATCAATCTTAGAAAACACCCGAGCACCCTACAACTGGTCAAACAAATCATCGATGCGCGGCAAAGGATACTTATTCTTAATGGTGACCTTGTTCAACTAGCGGTAGTCAATACACATCCGCATGGACCCATCCTTCTTCTTCACGAATAGGACTGGAGCATCCCATGGCGATACACTCGGTTTGATGAACCCCTTAGCCAACAACTCCTCAATCTTCTCCTTCAACTCTTTCAAATCTTTCGGATTCATACGGTACGGAGGAATAGATATAGGCTGGGTGTCTGGAGCTAAGTCAATGCAGAAATCAATATTACAATTCGGAGGCATGACTGGAAGGTCTGAAGGAAATACATCAGCAAACTCTCAAACCACTGGGACTGAATCAATCGTCGGAGACTCGGCGGTGGTGTCCCATACATAAGTAAGATACGCCAGACAACCCTTCTCGACCATGTGTTGAGCCTTCACGAATGAAATAACCCGGTTGGCTGCACTAACTGAGGAACCTCTCCACTCCAGCCTAGGCGACTCAGGCATGGCTAAAGTAACTGTCTTGGCATGGCAATCTAGCACGGCATGGTAAGGAGATAGCCAATCCATACCTAAAATAACCTCGAAATCAACCATGTCAAGCAATAAGAGATCCGCTCGGGTCTCGAACCCACGGAATGTAACCATACAGGACCGGTCAACCCGATCTACCACCACAAAATCGCCCACAGGAGTGGACACATATATAGAAGAACCCAAGGACTCACGAGGAACATACAAAAAATGAGCAAATAATGCTGAAGCATATGAATAGGTGGATCCTAGATCAAATAACACTGATGCCTCTCTACCACATATTGAAATAGTACTTGTAATCACGACATCTGAGGCCACTACATCTGATTTGACCGGAATAGCATAGAATCTAGCTGGAGCACCGGAAGGCTGAGCTCTTCCAGAATGAACAGGGGTTGGCTGACCTCCCACTGACTGGCCTCCACTTCTAGGTGTCCTAACGGCTGGTGCTGGACCCATAGGCTGATAACCCTTCTGCACTGCTTTGCCCCGAAACCTGGGACAATGCCTCTTCATATGACCTAGATCCTTACAATCGTAAAAACCTCCAGGTATCATAGCCTACTGCCCCGAAGAGGAACCCTGAATGGCTGGGGAGCGATGTGTACTCTCTGGCATAGCACTGAAGTAGGGACTGGAGGATCTCGGATGATTAGAATAACCACTGGGTGGACTCTAAATGGCTAGAGGGCGGTAGGAATGCTTTGGCATGACATTGAAATAAGGCCTCACTGGAACACCTCGAGGAGGTAAGGGGGTGTTGAATATGAAGCCATGTTGGGTTGACCACTACCAAACTGACCTCTTCCCCTAACTGGGGAAGCTCTGAAATCTCCGGAGAATCTATCCCTTTTGTCCTGCTGCCCCTATTCCCTGCTCCTCAACCGATACCCCTCGATCCTGCGCGCAATTTCCACCACTAGGTGATAAGGGGTACCCATCTCTACCTCTCGGGCCATAGTGGCCCTAATACCTAGATGCAACCCAGCCACAAAAATCTGCATTATCTCAGCATAAGTACGTAATATCATGAGTGCACGGCGAGACAACTCTGAAAATCTAACCTCATAATCTATCACTGACATATGTCCCTACTCCAGCTGCTCAAACTGATACCGCAGCCCTTCCCTCTTAGAGGGTGAAATATATCTGTCTAGAAACATCTGAGTGAACTGCTCCCACGTGACAGGAAGAGAATCTGCTGGCCTACTGAGAATATAAGATTGCCACCATCTGCGAGCTCTACCCTCCAACTGAAAGGTAGTGAAATCCACTCTGCGGGACTTTAGTATCCTCATGTTGTGCAGTCTATCCATGCACCTGTCAATGAAATCCTAGGCATCCTCGCCTCGGTCACCCCTGAAGACTGGAGGGTGCAATTGAATCCATCTATCCAATAACTTCTGTGGATCGCCGTCCGTAGCTGGTCTGGGCTCAGGTGCTGCTGCTACAGACTGGACCCCACCCACGGGCAGTGTACCCGGGGTATGATGTAATGTTGTTTCCTGGTATGCAGCCTGCGCGGTAGGAGTCTGGGCCCCCCTCCCGCCTGAGATATGCAGAATCTGCTTGAAATAAACCAACCTGGAACATAGTGTCCATAAACTGCATCATACGGCCCATGATTTCCTGGAAGTCTAGCGCCGTCATAAAGTCCACTGGAGCAGGATCTGCTGGGGGCACCTCACCCTACTTCTCTATAGTAGGATCCTCTAGTGGTAGTGCAACTGAAATAGCTCTGGGATGCCCTCGTCCTCTTCCTCGGGTCGATGGCCCCCCTCCCCCGGCCTCTGCCACGGCCTCGGACAACGGGGGTAGCGGCCCCTCCCGGGTCTTTAACATCGGATGCACACGTCCTCACCATCTGTGAGAGAATAGAAGAATGAGATTTAGTAAACCAGCGAATCCACGATAGAATAAAAATAAGGAGAGGTTTCCTAACACCCTATAGCCTCCTGAAGATAAGTACAAATGTCTCCATACCGATCCGCAAGACTCTACTAGGTTTGCCCGTGACTTGCGAGACCTACGTGAACCTAGAGGTCTGATACCATGTTGTCACGACCCAAAAATCCTAACTCAGGTCGTGATGGCGCCAAACACTGGGGTCAGGCAAGCCATCACCCAAATAACCAAGTATTTTCACATATTTGATTAAACATCCCAACACTTGCTAGGTTTTACAGTTCAAAAAATTAATTGAAAAACGTAATTAGCCGATTTAACCAAAGAAAGTCATAAGGAGGCGTGAGCCAATATTTATACAGACCCGTAAACAGTAATATCTACCACATTTCTGCAAGGAACTAGTGTCACAAGTCCTACGGGAATACTAATAGAATATACAAAAGATATAATATAACTGTCCCAGTGTCCGAAATAAATAGACGTGAATAACAAAAGAAACCCCATGGTGCTGTCGAGGATCATCAGGAGAAGAAGCTCATCGTGAATTCAGGTCCAATCTATACTCAGAATCGAGCTCCGGTCTGATAACCAGATGCACCAGCCTCAGAACCTGTACAATTAAGTACAAAAGCGTAACATGAGTACATAAACAAATATGTACCGAGTGAGTATCCCGCCTAACCTCGAAGAAGTAGTGACGAGAGTTCGACTTGACACTCAATAAGGTCCAACAAAATAATTTAACAAGATATGATATCAGTAATAGGCATACGAGGATGATGAAAAAAGTAAACATTAAAGATAACTATAATTCCAATAAATACTGGAAGTAAATAAACAACTACTACTTCAGTTTCCCCCAAATATCTAATCACTTCTATATTCTTGAAATCATTAACAGATTAACATGTGCATGCGGGATAAGGACAACTGTCCTGAGCCGTCATAATAATCATATATGTGCATCGCCGAGGGTCGAACGGCCCGAACCATAATTACATCTTCCAATCTCGTCGTGGCGTACGGCCCGCTCCTATGAGAGTGGGGGAAATAACACTCCGCTCGTGGAATGTAAATTGTGAAGCACTCACATGCACACACAATATTAACCACAATGTACCTTTCAAACTTGTCGTGGTGTACGGCCCGCTCCCATGAGATTGGGGGAAATAACACTCCGGTCGCGGAATGTAAATTGTGAAGCGGTCACATGCACACACAATATTCTTCATAAATTTATTTTCAAGTGAAAAATTCCTTTAAATTCTCAATTTCCAAGATCTCAAGGAAACAAAACCCCATGTGACATAAATTCATAAAGCATATAGTTCAATTCAAGGAAAAACACAAGGCATAGTGTAGGCCTAACTACCGGACATAACAATAATAGCCGCTACGTACGGACTCTCGTCACTTTGTACATACGTATCCCCCACAAATATTAGCACATAGTCATTTATATCACCTAGGGGGACAATTCCCTCTTACAAGGTTGGAAAGGAGACTCACCTCGTGTCGAACCTACTCTCCGGGTCAAGAACGCGCCCGAATCTCCAAACTAGTCACCCAAGGACTCGAAACTAGCCAAATGTTGTACAAATATATCAAGTTATACTCACAAGTATGGAATTCTCCTATTTATTTAGTTATTTCACATTACTTTGAAAATTCCTAAAATACACCCCGGGGCCCACATGCTCGGATTCCATAAAATATTGAAGGAATCAATTACCCATAGCCTAAGGATCATTAATATATAGCTTTTGTGTGATTTCATGGCAAATGCTCCCAATTTTTACAAAACCTAAGTTTTTACTCTAACCCTTGAATTTCCACTAATTAATAAGTTAATCAATCTAATAATCCAAGTACTAGACTAATTTTATGGTAGGAATTACTTACCTCAAAATGGTTAGGTCGTTTGTCTCTCTTGCATGCTCAAAAATCACCCCAAGGAAGAAGAAGAATGCCGAAAAATGGTTTAAGTCCCGTTTTAAACGCATTGCCCAGTAGTGGTTTCGCAACTGCGGCTCAAGGACCGCACCTGCGAGTAAATGCTCGTACCTGTGGAAATGGGACAAGGGGACTGGGCTCGCACCTGCGGAACGGAGTCCGCACCTGCGGGAAAGAGCCCGCACCTACGGAGGAGGGCAGCGCATCTGGGGGTCGCACGTACGAGGCTGGGACCACAAGAGCGATCCTGCACCTGCGACTAGACAACTGCACCTGCGGTCACACCAGAACAGGTGCACCAGCTAATTTTTGGCCTTGTTTGGTGCCTGAGGGGCACCTGGGCCCACCTGAGCCCCCGTCCAAATATACCAACAAGTCACAAATCATAATACGGACTCGCTCGAGCCTTCGGAACAGCCCAAACAATGCTAAAACGCAAGATCACACCTCAAAACCCCTAGAATCAAACTTAAAGTTCCTAAAATGTCGCTAACAATGCGCCGAACCGACCTATACTACTCGGAATGACCCCAAATTTTGTGATCAAGTTATGAATGACATAGGGAACTATTCGCGGTCTCAGAATTCCGTTTGGACTTCGATAACACAAAAACACGTCCCAAACCACAATATGAACTTAAGGAAACTCTTATTTCGCTATTTGGCGCCGAAACGCTCCCGGGTCATCCAAAATCCATTTTGAACATATACCCAAGTCCAAAATTATCATGCGAACCTACCGGAACCGTCGAAACTTGATTCTAAGGTGTTTTACTCAAAATGTTGACCGAAGTCAAACTTGGCCTTAAAGGCCAACCTTAAGGAACCAAGTGTTCCTATATCACTCTAAACACTTCCGAATCCCGAACCACCCGTCCCCGCAAGTCATAAATCACAATAAGCCGTTATGGGAAGTTTCATTTAGGGGAACGGGGTCTGAAAATGCAAAACGACCGGTTGGGTCGTTACAGTCTAAGGGAAAGAAAACTAATAATAGTGGGGTGTGGGTGAAAGGTGATGGAGATGTGGATTATTATGGTATGATTTAAGATATTTTGTAACTGGAGTATACTGTAGGTTGACCGAAGAAAAAGTTGGTACTCTTTTGATGTAAGTGATATGATCCAACACCGAATAGAGGTACAAAGGTGCACGCTCATTACAAAATAGTTGAAATTAAACACACAGGCAGTATATACTTTATGATCCCTTTATCATTCCACAAAATATGAATGAAATGTATTATACTAACTACCCTTTAAGCAAGAATAAGTCTGCATGGCAGGTAGTTTTGAAAACAAATCTCATGGTTGAGTGGAATGCATTACATGTAGCATACGAGAATAAAAATTCAAGTGTTAAAGCAATAGCAGATGATGCATTAGCAGATGAATTGCAGCATAATGAAGGCATATTTGAAGAATTTTATCCTTCCGTCCTTGGACCAAATGAGGACGAATATAGAGGTGTTGAACATGAAACAAGTGATGAGGAGGAATTACTAGATGAAAGTGAAATAGGCGATGATGAAGACTTAGATGATAACTATGACGATAGCGATGATGATTGACTTGTTATTCTTTTTTATGTTGTTCTTGTTGCACCCTGTTTTGCACTGGTCAAGACAGGATTCAACTTGTGGTTTCTATGTTGTTGATGAAAGGGAGTCGCCACCTAATATTTAAAGATATACTAGAATACCTACTTAATTACTAAGTTATATTCCTTAAAGGTCAGATTAATCTACTAGGGTATAGGACGCAGATTAATTTTAAGGAATCAAATATTTATACTATGCTTAATTACTACTAAGTCATGGCTTAATATATATTAAAGGGAGTATATACGTAAGACTTAGGAGGGATATGAGATTGTAAAAGAGTTATTGAAAGTTAAGAGAGTTCTGAAAGTAGCCTATATTTTAAGGCTTGTAATTATTAAGTTATGAAAGTAATAAATTTAAAGAATAGATGCTTGTATAATTTTAAAAAATGTTTGTAAGAAAAGTGATTCTAAATGTACCTTGGTTTTAAAATTTTTTGAAGAAAGTGAACCTTTGAAAATTCATTTGGGTGACCGTTCATTATTGTTTTCGTAAAAATCTGGTTCATTCCTTGTTAGCAAAGACTATCGATTCTTTTTATAATTTTCTTTGAAAACGGGTTGCTGTTTTGATTAGAGCCTGAGCATCAAAAAATCTTTAAGAGAGGTGACTGTACGAGATGAACAAGTTATAATTAGCGGAGCGAATATTAATTTCTAACTAATTATCTTTAAATCCTGTATTACTTAAAGCTTGCCTATGTTTCATGTAATACTAGAGCATAAAGGTAAATCACATAATCTAATATATAAGTATTAGATACATGGTAATGAATATATGACAAAATGACAAAGGCAGTGTCACGACACAAATTCCCAACCTTAGGGATCGTGATGGTGCCTAAAACCATACTTGCTAGGCAAGACAATGTTAGAATTAATTTAATTAATTTCTATTAAAGTCTATTTAACTGCAACAGGACAATTCAGAAATAAACTAACTTTATTAATTCAAATGCATAATTTAACGGATAAAATAATAAACGAATAAATAGCTGAACCACGAACTAAATATATAACTATAAGACTACCCAGGGTCTGGTGTCACAATTGACGAACCACTAAGAATACTACAAATAATGGGATGAAAGAATATATCACTATTCTGAAAGAAATAAAACAACGTCTATAAGGTAAAAAGAAGACTCTAGGAATCTGCAGACGCTAGCAGATCTACCTCATGTCTCCGAACGAAGCTGCTCAGCTACTAAGATCTCCTAACTCTGGCCGGTACCTGGAACTGCACAAAAGAGTGCAGAGTTTAGTATCAGTACAACCGACCCCATGTACTGAGTAAGTGTCGAGCCTAACCTCGATGAAGTAGTGACCAGGCTACAGCGGGGCATAACTACATAACCTGTAAACAGTATATATAATAAATCAAGAAAGAAACAATAATGATAAACTCGAAAACAAGTAACTTGCAATAGTAAATAAAAGAAACAACTCGGATAACTCTCTTCAGATATCAATTATAATCAACTTCTCAATTTTTCCAAGTTTCAATTTAAATCACAATAAAAATCAGATTATGAAAACCTTTTTAACAAAAAACCGGAGTTCTCCAAATCCTTATTTTCGAAAATAAGTAAAACATAAATATTCACCCTTATCGCTCCTTGTTGTGGCGCGCAACCCGCTCCCACCTGTCCACCCTTATTGCTCCTCCCTATATATATATATATATCACCCTTATTTCGCCTGTTGCGGCGTGCAAACCAATCCCACCTGTACACCCTTGTCACTCCTTATTTTGGCGTGCAACCCGCTCCCACTAGACATATCATATCAGTTTATTCATAAAAACTTTCACAATTCATGCCAAGCCACACAATATTTTTGTATCAACAGCTGCAAACAAAAGCTGTAAAACTCATAATCTTCATCAATTATCATTTCATAACGAAGCCAATCGGAATTTATATACATATCTTAACACTGGCAACCAGCTCAATCCTTATCTAACACAACAAAACCAAAAGAACAGCCAACACTTCCAAAATACTTGAAGCAATACTTAACAATAAATTTACAAATCCAAATAGACATATAAACCTCAATGATCATGAAACCATTAAGCCCGGAAGCAAATAATTGGAAACCCGGAAAAGGGTCATGTTTAATAGAAAATTTGGTGGTGCATATATACTTGTCACCTCACCTATACACCACACACATGCGAATTCACATAGCATTTAAGTGGGTATTTCTATTCCCTCAAGTCAAGGTTAAACAAAGAACTTACCTCAAACTGGTAGGCCACTCACTGCTGAATTATCGCTTTTCCTTCCGAATTTGCTTATAACCCGCTCGAATCTAATCATAATTAGTTTAATATCATTAATTTATCCTAAAGGAACTAACTTGACAGAAAAATCATTATTTCCCTAAGTTTTCTCACAAAAGTTAAAACCTGACCTCGGTCCCGCTTGGTCCAAACTCGGGGTTCGGACCAAATTCCATTTACCCATTCACCCCCGAGCCCGAATATGCAATTAGTTTCGAAATACAACCTCAATTCCAGGTCAAAATCCCATTTTTACAAAATTCCCTAATTCTACGCAAACCCTCAATTTCTACCATGAAAATTCATGATTGTGGATTGAAAAGTAATGAAAAACATTGGGTAATTGAAAGAAAAGAGTTAATGAACACTTACCTATGATTTTGTAAGAAAAAGCCTTGAGAAAATTTCCCTAGGTCTTCTATCCTTGTGATAAATAAGAAGACAAGGTTGTTGTTCTAATTAATATGAACTCACTGCCCGACCTTCGCACCTGCGGTTCTTAGGTCTCACCTGCGCTTGCGCTTGCGCACGTGCGGAAAGGCTGCCATTTTTGCGGAAAAGATCTGGGTAGCTTGGGGTCGCACCTGCGCTTGCGCACATGCGAAAAGGCTGTCGCTTCTACGAAAAGGAGCTGGGCAGCTAGGGGTCGCACCTGTAGTTGCATTACCGCTTCTGCGGTCGCACACCTGTGCACAAGGGTCCGCACCTGCGGAAAAGGGAGAACCCACGCTTAGTCGCACCTGCGGCTTCCGCTCACACATGTGGCCACCAGAACTGGTGCACCAACAGATTTTACAAGTTTAAAAACATCGCGATGCCTACCTGAAACTCACTTGAGCCCTCGGGGCTCTAAACCAAACATGCACGCAAATCTAAAACATCATACGGACTTGAACGTGCAAATCATGAAAATGGCATTTAAAACTATGGATTTAACCTCAAAACTCATCATTTTTCTCAAGAACACTCAACTTTCACTATTTCACAACCGGACGTCCGAATCACGTCAAATCAACTCTGGTTCTTACCAAATTTCACAGATAGAATGGAAACATCATAATAAACCTATATCGAGCTCCGGAACAAAAATACGGGCCCGATACCAATGATTTCAAATATAAATTCATTTCTTCATTTCATTAAAAATCCAACAAAATAATTTTCTTTAAAAAAATGATTTCTAAAGCTAGGAACCTCGGAATTCAATTTCGGGCATACCCCCAAGTCCTATATTTTACTGCAGACCTCCCGGGATCATCGGAATACAGATCCGGATCCGTTTACAAAAGATGTTGAACAAAGTCAACACAAATCAAGTTTTAAATTCTAAAAATTAATATTTCTCATATTTTCACATAAAAGCTTTTCCGTTTCACGCCCGGACTGTGCAAGTAAATCGAGATAATTAAAATTAGCACTTTTAAGGCTAATGAGCCTAGAATGGAGTCTTCATTTATAAGATGACCCTTTGGGTCATCACAATCTCCACCTCTAAAATAAACGTTCGTCCTCGAACGGACATAGAAACTTACCTCAAAAACTGGCAAACAAGTGGGGATATCCACTTTGCATGTCCGACTCAGACTCCCAAATAGCTGCCTCAATGGGCTGACCTTTCCACTGCACTTGAACTGAAGGATAAATCTTTGATCTCAACTGACGAACCTGCCGGTCTAGAATGGCTACCGGCTCCTCCTCATAAGTCAAATCTTTGTCCAATTTGACACAGCTGAAATCTAACACGTGGGACGGGTCACCATGATGTTTCCAGAGCATAGATACATGAAATATCGGATGAACTAAGGATAACCCTAGAGGCAACGCAAGTCTATAAGCTACCTCCCTCACTCTATCTAGAATCTCAAATGGCCCGATATACCTAGGGCTCAACTTGCCCTTCTTCCCAAATCTCATGAAACCCTTCATGGGCGATACCCGAAGTAATACTCTCTCTCCAATCATGAATACCACATCCCGAACCTTACGATCGGCGTAACTCTTTTGCCTAGACTGAGCTGCACGAAGTCGATCCTGTATAATCTTGACCTTATCTAAGGCCTCCTGAACTTAGTTTGTACCTAATAACCGAGCCTCTCCCGACTCAAACCATCCAACTAGCGATCTACACCGCCTACCATATAATGCCTCATAGGGAGTCATCTGAATGCTCGACTGATAACTATTATTGTAGGCAAACTCCGCTAACGACAAGAATTGATCCCAAGAACCTCCAAAGTAAATAACACAAGCGCGGAGCATATCTTCTAGAATCTGAATAGTACGCTCACACTGCCCATCCTTCTAAGGATGAAATGTTATGCTCATCTCAACTCAGGTACCCAATTCTCGCTGAACTGCGCACCAAAAGTGCGAGGTAAACTGCGTACCTAATCATAAATGATAGATACGGGCACGCCGTGAAGGCGAACAATCTCTCGAACATATATCTCTGCCAACCGCTCTGAAGTGTAAGTACTTGCCACTGGAATGAAATGTGCTGATTTAGTCAACCTATCCACAATAACCCAAATGACGACGAACTTTCTCTGAGTCCCTGGGAGTCCAACAACGAAGTCCATAGGGATACACTCCCAGTTCCACTCAGGAATCTCTATCTGCTGAATTAAACTACTGGGTCTTTGATGCTCATATTTCACCTGTTGGCAATTCAAACAACGAGCCACATAAGCAACAATATCTTTTTTCATCCTTCTCCACCAATAGTGTTGTCGCAGGTCCTGGTACATCTTGGCAGCACCCGGGTGAATAAAATACTTAGAACTGTGAGCTTCTTCAATAATCAACTCACAAAGGCCATCAACATTAGGCACACATATATGACCCTGCATCCTCAAAACACCATCATCTCCAACTGTAACCTCCTTGGCACCACTGTGCCGAATTGTGTCCCTAAGTACCATCAAGTGCGGGTCATCAGCCTGCTGGTCTCTGATAAGCTCGAATAAGGAAGACTGAGCTATTGTACAAGCTAGAATATGGCTGGGCGAAATATCCAACCTCACGAACTGATTAGCCAACATCTGAATATCTCAAGTTAACAGTATCTCACCAACTGGAATACATGCAAGGTTGCCAATACAAACTGCTTTCCTACTCAATGCATCGACCTCCACATTGGACTTTCCCGGATGATACAATTTAGTGACGTAATAATATTCCAATAACTCTAACCATCTCTTCTGTTTCAAATTAATATCCTTTTGCTTGAACAAGTACTGGAGGCTACGATGATCCGTGTAAACCTCACATAGCACGCCATAAAGATAGTGCCTCCGTATTTTCAATGCATGAACATTTGCTGCCAACTCTAAGTCATGGACAGGATAATTCTTTTCATGGATCCTTAACTGCCGAGAGGCATATGCTATCACCCTGCCATCCTGCATCAATACTGCTCCAAGCCCAACATAGGAAGCATCACAATATACCGTGAAAGGTGTTAAACCTGATGGTAACACCAATACCAGTGCTGAAGTCAAGGCTGACTTGAGCTTCTGAAAGCTCGCCTCACACTCATCCGACCATTTAAATGGGGCACCCTTTTGAGTCAATCTCGTCATTGGAGTTGCTATAGATGAGAAACCCTCCACAAAACAACGGTAGTATCCTGTCAAACCCAAGAAGCTCCTGATTTCCGTGGCTGAAGTGGGTCTAGGACAGTTCTTGACTGCATCTATCTTCTTAGTATCTACCTGAATACCCTCTTCTAATACGGCGTGGCCCAAGAAAGCTACCGAGTCTAACCAGAACTCACACTTTGAAAATTTTACATACAACTGATTATCCCTCAAAGTCTGGAGTGACATATGGAGGTGTTGTTCATGCTCCTCCCGACTGCGAGAGTATATAAGAATATCAACAATGAACACGATTATGAAGGAATCCAGATAAGGCATGAATACTCGATTCATCAGATCCATAAAGGCTAATGGGGCATTAGTCAAGCCAAAAGACATCACCAAAAATTCGTAATGCCTATACCTTGTCCGTAAGGTTGTTTTAGGAACATCGGATGCCCTAATATTCAACTGATGGTAGCCCGATCTAAGATCAATTTTTGAAAACACACTACACCCTGAAGCTGATCAAATAAATCATCAATTCTCGGCAATGGATACTTCTTTTTTATAGTAACATTATTCAATTACCGGTAATCTATACACATCCTCATCGATCCATCCTTCTTCTTTACAAACAAAACCGGTGAACCCCAGGGCGAGACCTTAGGCCTGACAAAACCCTTATCAAGCGGGTCTTGCAACTGTTCTTTCAATTCTTTAAATTTTGGTGGGGCCATCCGGTATAGAGGAATAGAAATGGGCTGAGTGCCCGGAGCGACATCAATAGAAAAATTGATATCCTTGTCGGGTGGCATCCCTGACAGGTCTGCAGGAAATACTTCGGGAAACTCCCAAACAATAGGCACTGACTCTATTGCATAATTCTCGGCATCAGAATCACGGATATGAGCCAAATAAGCCAAACATCCTTTCTCAACCATGCGACGAGCCTTGGCATAAGAAATCACTCAGCTAGGGGAATGAGCAGGAGTCACTTTCCATTCTAACCGAGGCAATCCCGACAAAGCTAAAGTAAATGTCTTGACGTGACTGTCCAAGATGGCATAATAAGGTGAAAATCAATCCATGCCCAATATGACATCAAAATCGACAATGTCAAGAAGCAACAGGTCTACACTAGTTTCAAGACACTCAATAATGACTACTCACGAACGATATACAAAATCTACAAAAATAGCATTCCCCACCAGCGTAGACACGTAAATAGGGACACTCAAAGAATCGCGGGGCACTACCAAATATTAGGCAAAATAGGATGACACATAAGAATAAGTAGACCTCGGATCAAGTAAAACTGAAGCATATTTATTAAAAACTGAAATGGTACCTGTGATAACTGCATCGGAGGACTCCGCCCCTTGGGTCTGGTTGGAAATGCATATAATCGGGGTTGGGCCCACCACCCTAAACTGTGTCACCGGGAGGATCTCTAACAGGTAGTCCTCCACCTCTAACGGGTTGACCACCACCTCTAGCAGGCTAGGCTCTACCTATAGCATGCTGACCTCTACCTCTAACTTTCTGACCTCTATCTCTGACTACCTGACCCTTACCCCTGGCTGCCTAGGCAGGTGCTGCTGCAGGTGGTGCCAGAACTATAGCACGAGAATTCTGGTACTGAGGCTGATTACCCAAAAATTTTGGACAAGATCTCCGAATGTGTCCATACTTACCACACTCATAACAACCATCCTTTTTTATACTGAGGCTGACCCTGACGAACCGTCTGGCCATGCTAATAACTCTAAAGAGGAGGTGTTCTAAGAGGGGCTGGCTGATCAGAATAAGGCAAGTAAGAGCCACGACCACCTGAAGCACCATGGGACGTCTGAAGTGCTGAATTAAATGTCCTGGAAGAATGTCCTCTACCCTGAGTATCTCCGCCTCCTGACGAGGCACCGCTGAATCTACCAGAATGGTGAGGTCTCTTGTCTGACCTCTGACCTCCCATCCTGAGAACCGTCTCAACTCTGCTGACCATATTGGCCGCATCCTGAAATGAAATATCACTCTCTGTCTCCTTAGCCATCTACAACCTGATGTGCTGGGCAAGGCCCTCAATGAATCTCCTAACCCTCTCTCTCTCTGTAAGCAACAAAAGAATAGCATGCCTAGCCAAATCCACAAAACGATTCTCATACTAGGCAACTGTCATGCCACCCTGCTGAAGACGCTCAAACTGAAGACGCTTCTTTTCTCTGGTAGTGATAGGCAAAAATTTCTCCAAAAAGACGTGAGAAACTGATCCTAAGTTAGGGCAGGTGACCCAACTGGTCTAATCAACAAATAATCCCTCCACCATTAAACGCAACGAAGTCGACCCTATTGGTATCCAAAATACCCATATTACGAAGAACCTCATGACGGCTTTCCAGATATTTCTGAGGATCCTCTGAAGTAGCACCACTGAAGTGAACAGGGAAAATCTTGATGAATCTGTCCAATCTCCACAAAGTATCGGTGGACATAGTTGCCCCATCAACGGGCAGTGCTGGAGCAACTGGCTAAATTACCCCAACCAAATTGGTTGTTGGGGTCTGAACCTGAGGAGTAGTCTGATTAAGAGTGTGGGTAACAAGAGTCTGGACCCCTCCTCCAGCCTGAGATGCGGCTGCTTCAACAGGGAGTGCGCCAGTCTGGGTACACTCTCCATAAGGCCCACTAATCTTACCAAAGCATCCTGAAGTACCGAGGTAGCAATAAACCCCTCTAGAACCTGAGTTGGTCTAGCTGGAATAGTCTGAGCTGGAGCCCCCCAATCAATCTCAATCTGGGGCTCCGAAGTTGGGGCTACAGGATGAGCAACGGGCTGAGTCCCTCCCCTGCCTCGGCCTCTGACATGGCCTCGGCCGCTGCCCCTAATAGGAGCCATTGCTGCTGGAAGACCAGATTGTTGGTTAGCTGAAGAAGAAGCATGTGTTCTCTCCATCTGTGAGAGAGTAGAAGAGTTCAATCAGTATTTGAGATATCAATAATCGCACGACAGAGTAGAAATAAAACCGAGTTTGTTCCTAACTTCACAGCCTCTGAGAGATAAGTACAGACGTCTCTATACCGACCCTCAAACTCTATCAAGCTTGTTCGTGAATTGTGAAACCTATGCAACCTAGTGCTCTGATACTAACTTGTCACGACCCAAATTCCCAACCTTAGGGATCATGATGGCGCCAAGGCAAGCCAATATTTGAACTCATTTAATTAATTTCTATTAAAGTCTATTTAACTGCAACAGGACAATTCAGAAATAATGTAACTTTATTAATTGAAATGCATAATTTCACGGATAAAATAATAAACGAATAAATGAGACGAACCACAAACTAAATATATAACTATAAGACTACCCAGGGTCTGGTGTCACAATTCATGAACCTCTAAGAATACTACAAATAATGGGCTGAAAGAATATATCTCTATTCTGAAAGAAATAAAACAACGTCTATAAGGTAAAGAGAAGACTCCAGCACTCTGCGGATGCCAGCAGATCTACCTCGTGTCTCCGAACGAAACTTTTCATCTACTAAGATCTCCTAACTTTAGTCGGTACCTGGATCTGCACAAAAGAGTGCAAAGTGTAGTATCAATACAACCGACCCTATATACTGAGTAAGTGCCGAGCCTAACCTCGATGAAGTTGTGACGAGGCTACGGTGAGGCATTACCTACATCACCTGTAAATAATATATATAATAAAGAAAGAAAGAAACAATAATAATAAACTCGATAACCAGTAACTTGCAATAGTAAATAAAAAAAACAACTCGGATAACTCTCTTCAGATATCAATTATAATCAACTTCTCAATTTTTCCAAGTTTCAATTTAAATCACAATAAAAATCAGAGTATGAAAGCCTTTTTAACAAAAAACCAGAGTTTTCCAAATCCTTATTTTCGAAAATCAGTAAAACATAAATATTCACCCTTATCGCTCCTTGTTGCGGGACGCAACCCGCTCCCACATGTCCACCCTTATTTATCCTCCCTATATATATATCACCCATATTTCTCCTATTGCGGCGTGAAACCCTCTCCCACCTATCCACCCTTATCACTCCTTGTTGCAGCGTGCAACCCTCTCCCACTTGACATATCATATCAGTTTATTCATAAAAACTTTCACAATTCAGGCCAAGCCTTTCACAATATTTTTATATCAATAATTGCAAACAGAAGCTGTAAAACTCAGAAACATCATCAATTATCATTTCATAACGAAGCCAACTGAAATTTATATAAATATCATAACACTGGCACCCAGATCAATCCTTATCTAACACAACAAAACCAAAAGAACATCCAACACTTCCAAAATACTTGAAGCAATACTTAACAACAAATTTACAAATCCAAATAGACATATAAACCTCAATGATCATGAAACCATTAAGCCCAGCAGCAAATAATTGGAAACCCGGAAAGGGATCATGTTTAACAGACAATTTGGTGGTGCATAGATACACGTCACCTCGCCTATACACCACACACATGCGAATTCACATAGCATTTAAGTGGGGATTCATATTCCCTCAAGTCAAGGTTAAACCAAGCACTGACCTCAAACTCACTGGCCACTCACTGCTCAATTAGCGCTTTTCCTTTCAAATTTTCCTCTAACCCGCTCGAATCTAATCATAATTAGTTTAATATCATTAGTTATTCTAAAGGAACTAACTTTACAGAAAAATCATTATTTTCCTAAGTTTTCTCAAAAAAAGGTAAAACCTGACCCGGGACCCGCTTGGTCCAAACTCGAGGTTCTGACCAAATTCCGTTTACCCATTCACCCCCGAGCCCGAATATGCAATTAATTTTGAAATCCGACCTCAATTTGAAGTCAAAATCTCATTTTTACAAAATTTCCTAATTCTACCCAAACCCTCAATTTCTACAATGAAAATTATTGATTTTGGATTGAAAAGTAATGAAAAACATTGGGTAATTGAAAGAAAGAGTTAATGAACACTTACCTATGATTTTGGAAGAAAAAGCCTTGAGAAAATCACCCTAGGTCTTCTACCCTTGTGAAAAATAAGAAGAAAAAGCTGGAGTTCTAATTAATATGAACTTACTGCCCGACCCTCGCACATGCGGTGCTTGGGTCGTACCTACGCTTGTGCACATGCGGAAAGGCTGCCGCTTCTGTGGAAAAGAGTTGGGTAGCTTGGGGTCGCACCTACGATTGCATTATCGCTTCTGCGGTCGCGCACCTGTGCACAAGGATCCGCACCTGCGGAAAAGGGAGAACCCACGCTTGGTCACACCTGCGGCTTCTGGTCGCACCTGCAAGCTCGCACATGCGGCCAAATGCTCGCAGGTGCGGCAAACAAGAACTGGTGCACCAGCAGATTTTACAAGTTTAAAAACATCCTGAAGCCTACCCGAAACTCACTCGACCCCTCGAGGCTCTAAACTAAACATGCACGCAAGGCTAAAAACATCATACGGACTTGCGCATGCGATCAAATCATGAAATAACATTTAAAACTATGGATTTAACCTCAAAACTCATCATTTTTCGCAAGAACACTCAACTTTCATTATTTCTCAACCGGACTTCCGAATCACGTCAAATCAATTCCGATTCTTACCAAATTTCACAGATAGAATGTAAACATCATAACAAACCTATATCGAGCTCCGGAACTAAAATACAGGCCCGATACCAATGATTTCAAATATAAATTCATTTCTTCATTTCATTAAAAATCTAGCAAAATAATTTTCTTTAAAAAATTGATTCTAAAGCTAGGGACCTCGGAATTCAATTCCGAGCATAAGCCCAAGTCCTATATTTTACTGCAGACCTCCCGGGATCGTCGGAACATATATCAGAGTCTGTTTACTAAAAATATTGAACAAAGTCAACAAAAACCATGTTTTAAATTCCAAAACTACTATTTCTCATATTTTTACATAAAAGCTTTCCAGTTTCACGCCCGGACTGCGCACGCAAATTGAGGTAATTAAAATTAATCCTTTTAAGGCTAATGAGCCTGGAATGGAGTCTTAATTTATAAGATGACCCTTTGGGTCATCACAGCCAGTAAGTGAAAATAATGAAGCAGTAAAGTAGGCTATGGAAATAATGAGCAGTAATGAAAGAAGGGAGAGAGGACTGGACTCTGATAGTTCGGCCTCAATAAGGTAGGCCTAGCAATTGAGAGGCGCGACTATAGCGGATTGGACTCTTCAGATAAAGCAGCAAAGCTGGTTTGGGCCTTAATTCCTTAGGAACTCAGCAAGCCCATATGTATATATGCCCAAAAAAGAAAGAAAATTGTTAGAAGTATATCCCACATTCTCAACAGATTCAAAACATATATGAGATGTATATAGACAAATAATTGGAACAAGAAAATAATCAATATTATGGGAAAATATATTAATGTAGTGGTTCTACTTAGCAAACAATTCACATTGAAAACCTTTCATTATCATTAAATATTAAACCTCCAAAGAACTAAATGTGTTGATGAATTAAGGGCTGAGAAGGAAATTCCACTCAAGGTCGATGCTCCCTTTGAGTCCCCAGACACTTCAAAGTTCCGAAGGGACTCAAGGCCCAGGGAAATGCTTGTGTCGGGGAAGGAAGCCCAACCTAGAGTCGAACTCCACTTCCAAATACCCTTAAACACTAACATCATGTTTTCCTTACAGGTTTTAATGCCACTAAGACCCTTTCGATATAAACTAAATGTTATAGCATTACGTACCATAAAAATATACTTTCCCTCCTACCATAAGAACATATAGTCTACATTGGATACCAAACAAACATATATCACATGAATCTGAAGATCTGGCTTTGAATAACATATAGGTAAGGAGCAGAAGCATCATAAGCATACTACAAAGGTCTGAACATTAGAGCAAAACAATATTCCAAGGAAAGGTAAAACTATAAGAAAAAAACTCAACAGATAAAGAGGTTCTTGATTCTAGCAAAACCTAGTATGAACTGGTTGGTTTATTTTTAGCACAAACCTAGGTTGACACTACTATTCTAACATTTTAGAAAATCAGCAATAAAAATTTAGGCAACACAGTCATTACTAAATTTACAGAGGTTATCAAAGATTTATAGGACAAGATTAACTCTCTCAAGAGTTCTATAAATTCATAGATTAAAACATGGAAACCCTAAGGATTTCTACAGGATCATACTCCTAATAGTGTTAGCTTCAAACAAATCATCATGTTCAGATAGCATCAACAAAGGTCCTTATAAGATTTTAGGGGTTCAGATTGGTTTTAAAATTAATAGTAAGGAAAGAGTGGTTCTAGACAAGGTATGAAAAAAAGAATTAAATGGGAAGATGCAGTATTCAGTTAGCTACTTGAACACTTCAAATGCAGTAATGCTTTTATATAGACACGGGAAAACTTCACACATTATAGAATTAGATTAAGCATTACATGAGGAGAAAGAGTTACAGATAAAGGAAAAATATTGCATTAGAACAGGTTAAATCAAACCTAAGTCTAGGTTAGTATCTGAATATGAAAATGATCATGCTTCTGTTTTCACAAGTTACCACTTGGTTATAGCAGAGCAACTAGGTCATTTTTTAGGGAAGACAATCTTGAAAGATAAAATGCATGTCAGTTTTCAAAGACCAATGACAACCTAAGTCTTAGAGACAGGGAGGTGTTATACCAAGTAAGAATTTGATTGAACGTGCAGCATGAAGATGTTAACTAATCAAGAAAACAACCAAGTTCAGCCTAACAAGTTATCAGTCTTTTATAACAAAGAAAAGAAGCAGGTTCGTGATTGTGAAATGAGGAAAGATAACTTAGATATTAAAAAATATGTACAATAGAACTATTGGGGGAAGAGAAGAAAGTTTAATTCAAATAAGATTAGGTCAACAGAAGCAACAGTAATTAGACAAATAATATACCATAATGACAACTGAGAAATAGTTTAACATGCATAAGAAGAGAAGAGAACATATAAACACTTAGAGTTTATGCTTAAGGTTAAAGGTAAGAGGATACAAACTTAAGCACTTTCAGATTCATCTCAGTCATGGTTATTAAGTAATAAACTCGACTTTAAGGCTCACAAGCTACAGAGATGCAACAGATAAGGATAAAGGTCACTACAAATTAATGAAGAGCAATGAAATTCATGTGAACATGAACACATAATAATTCAAACATGTAGGCTATTGGAAACTCGGGAACAAAGATCAGCAGGAATAAATTAATGGTTTAATCAACCATCGATTAAAGACTCAAAAGCATGAGAAATAATCACAAGAAGATATTTGACTAATAGAACACAAACGTTAACATACTGAACACCATAAAATAACTATAATACTCAGAATATAAGTAACAAGTTTGTAGCATTCAAAGGAGATGAACAAAATAGAAGGATAAGAGATGTGCTAACCTTTTTTAGAGCAGCAGGACAAATAAAGGCTCTTTCCTAATTAAGACCCCAGGAACCTCAAGCTTGAACCAAACAGTATTCAAAAAATGAAAAGAAAAGAACAGTAAGAAAACCTAGGCTTTGAACTCTAAATTTATTTGATAGGAATATGGTTCATTAGAACTCTCTCTCTATGCTAAAGATGCTCTCTTCTCTCTCGTGAAAAACCCTATGCTAAACGTCTAAACCCTATCTTTCATCGATGTTTAAGCCACTGGCCAGCTTCCTTCCGAGGTTGGTCAGTCATCTCTCAACTCTATACAACCCCCCCCCCCCTTCCCAACATCCATAAACCTTATTTCAAACCAACAATACTCAAATCTACTAAAACCATAAGAATTAAATGACCCCATGTAGAACCCTAACGTGCAACTAAAACCTATGGAGTATTTACATGGCGAGCCTTTTGTTCGATGGAAGAAGAGTGAAGTAAAGCAGTCTATCATGCAACAAGGATTACAACTGACAGTATTGGGAAAATTTTCTTATGGAAAACCCGTAATTCATGAACTAAGGAAAGTTATTCCTATTCAGCGTGAGATTAGAGTTCCATGTTCGATTGGCCTGATTGAAGATACACATGTTCTTATCAAACTATCTTTATGGAGGATTACATTCATCTATTGGCCAAGCCGTCATTTTATTTGAAAGCACAAGGAGATTTCTAGATGATGAGATGCACCAAGTGGAGTCCATGGTGGAAGCCAGATAAGGAAATACCTATTGCTATTGCGTGGATATTTTTCTGGATCTCCCTCCTAACTTTTTTGGTAAGGACTTATGTTCTCGTTAGCTAATATTGAAGGCAGGCCTCTTCGTGCTGATTTGGACAGTCAAAATGGCACAGTACTTAGTTGTTCTAAGGTCAAAGTTGAAGTAAACTTATTATCTATATTGCCTTAAAGGATTAATATTAAAGAATAAGATGATGAAATTGGCCCTGAGGAATCGAAATGGATTAAAATCAAACAAGATTATATGCCTAAGTATTGTAAAATATGTAAGAAGCAAGGGCATAATGAAAAGGAATGTTGGATTATTCATCTAGAGTTACATAAGAAGTTCAATGAAGAGGGTGAGAATCAGCATAAGGAGAAGGTTGTTGTGATGCAAGGTGAGGTGATTGGGACTGCAGCTACTTCAACAAAGGTATTAGAAAGTGGAAAAATGCTGGGCAAACCTACACCATGTGTTACCAAGAATGAATGGATGCTAAGGAGGAAGAACAAATATCAACGAGACAGTAGAGGATACATAAACTACAATGAGGAGGCTGTGTCTACTGAGCAAACATATGATCACAAGGAGACAAAAGGAAAGGATACAACTCGTAATAATGTTGGTACTAGGAAAGAAGAGAAGAATGATTCGGTAAAAATAAGCAATTTGCTTTGTTAGAAGAAGGTAAAATCGAGATGCAAACGTAAATAGAAAAGGAAGTTGTGGAAATGGTGTTAAATAAGGAGAAGATGAGGAAAATAAGGAAAATCCTATTTCTATTGGGAAAACTTCTCCGGAAAAGAATGAAGTGCAAATTATGAAAAAGGTTGCGCCTAATCCTACTGTTATTTGGATTGAGGAGTCTAATAAAAAGGAAACTACAATTGAATGGTTACATATTAGAATTGGAACGAGTAAGGAGGAATTAAGGGAGATGAATGTTGTTAATCATTCATGCCATGATATTTCATCGCAAACTTATGAAGATTCCAAGGAGAATAGGGCAAGTGTGGAGGTCAGCTCTGAAAGATTTCTATGGAGTGATGAGGTTGAGATTATGGAGGAGTACAATACCATAACATTTAGTACCAAAATCAAGGAAGAAAGACACAATAAGTTTGAAAAAGTTGTAGCAGATATGAGCCCTATCGCTACAATAAACCCTAGAATATCAAAAACTAGGGTTGAGTCTGGGAAGGCGCTAGTCAACCAATAGATACTCTAATGCTTGGAGAAATACAAGTCACATAGAAGGAGGTTACTTACACAGGTGGATTAGTTGATGAAGCTTCAGCAAAGAAAGGAGCCAATGGAATAGTAATCCCTAGTGGTACTGTCAAGTTTTTGGCTAAGGAGGGAAGTGATCTGGTGGAGTATTCAGTTGATCAATTAGTTGGGAATGCTCATGTTGACCTAATAGTTGATACAATGAGTTTACCAAATCATACAACTGCAATTGAATGATGGGGTATTGAAGGAGGCTACAAATAGGGCTAATGATCAAATTGCTATTGTTCCTATGGCAAGTCAAATGGAATCTGGGCAAAGCAACAGTGTTGTGAAAATAGCTGCTCCAATTGTTGATGATCCTGGGCTCTTAGTTGGAAAAACATTCAGCGTTACAAGTGGAATTTGGCTAAAGGAATCCTAATCAATAATAGGGGTCAAAAGGAGTTGGGAATGATAGCCAAAAATCGTGAACCAAATCCTTTAGACCAAGAGGAGGTTGATGATGAACAAGATGAATCGTTTCTTATGGTGGTGAAGGAGAATTGGGTAGCTGATTCCATGGGGAACCCTTTCATTTTATTCCAAAGTAAGCTGAAAAATGTGGAGACTGCATTGGCAGCTTGGAGCAAGGAGACACTTGGAGATATTTTCAAACAAATTGCAGCATTGGAGGATGTTGTTAAGGTACATGAGATTGAGTTTGAATTGAATCCAACATATTAGAATAGAGCTAAGTTATACAAAGTAGAAGCTTACCTTACAAGGTATTATCATCTTGAAGAAGAATGTTGGAGACAAAAGCATGGAATGCAATGGTTTAAGTTAGGTGATAGGAACACTAAGTTATTTCATGCTCATATGAGAGGCAAGAGGAAAAGGTTGCAGATGTCCAGAATCTTGGACAAAAATGATAATTGGCTTGAATTACAAGAAGATATGGCAAGGGGGGTAGTAGAGTTTTTCTATGCTCAGTTCACAGAAGAAAGAATTCCTACTAACTTTGATATTATTCAGCATGTTCCTAGGATGGTGTCTCAAGATCAGAATGCAAAGTTGTGGGATGCACCAACCATGGAGAAGGTTAAGGCAGCATTTTTGGATTGAATGAGGATAGTGCAAGTAGTCCAGATGGATTCACTGGTCAGTTTTATCAAGCTAGCAGGGAGGTTGTATGTGATGATGTGCTCAATATGGTTAGATCCTTCTTTCATGGTGCAAAAATACCAAAGTTTATCACTCACACAAACCTTGTGTTGCATCCAAAGAAGAAGAATGTTGCTACATTTTCAGATATGAGGCCAATTAGTTTGAGAAATTTCTCTAACAAGATCATATCTAGAGTGATCCATGAGAGGTTGGTTGAGCTTCTGCCTTCTTTAATTTCTCCTAATCAGGAAGGTTTTTTCAAAGGAAGAAGCATTGTGAAGAATATCTTGTTAACTCAAGAGATTATCAAAGACATTAGATTTTGAGGGAATCCATATAATATGGTAATCAAATTGGACATGGCAAAAGCTTATGATAGAGTCTCATGGCTATTCCTGACAAAGGTACTGACACATATGGGATTTGGTGAGATTTTAGTTGATATTTTATTCAGATTATTCTCCAACAAATATACTCACTGATTTTTAATGGGCAGGCCAATGGTTTCTTCAAACCATCTAGAAGTGTTAAACAAGGGGATCCACTTTCTCCTACATTGTTTATTCTAGCAGCTGAAGTACTTCGGAGATCTTTAGATGCATTGTTTGACAACCCAGATTTCATAGGCTTTGGCATGCCAAAGTGGAGTCAAAACATTAACTACCTTTCCTATGTTAATGATACTATTATCTTTTGTTCCTCTCGCTATGGGGCAGTGCAGCTTATCCTGAATGTGTTAGAGGAATATGAGGCAGCTTCAGGTCAGGATATCAACATGGAAAAGTCTTCCTTTTATATGCATGAAGGAGCTCAAGCAGATGAAGTAAACACTGTCTACTTGATTACTGAGTTCCAAAGACACTCATTCCTATTTACATACTCGGGTTGTCCAATATTCTACAGTAGGAGGAAAGAGTTTTATAAGAATATTATCTTCAAAGTACAGGAGAGGTTATCATTGTAGAAGGGTAAGTTATTATCAATTTGTGGTAGAGCAGTTCTGATCTCACATGGGTTGGAGAGTATTCCAATTCATCTCTTGTCATCTGTGAATGCACCGACATATGTGATCAACCAATTGCACAAAATGTTTGATAGGTTTTACTTCAGCAATTCAGGCAATGGAAGGGTAAGACATTGGGATTTGTGGGACAACTTATGTCTTCCTAAAAGTGAGGGAGGTATGGGTTTCAGATCCTTACATGATCTATCTAAGGCTTTGTTTGCCAAGCTTTGGTGGAACTAGAGCATAAAAGACTCATTATGGTCTACATTTATGAGAAATAAGTACTGCAAGAAGATCAATGAGGTTTTAGTACCTTGGAGACATGGATATCATGTATGGAGAAATATGTTTCAAATGAGTGATGAGGTTGAGCATCAAGTTTGGTGGAAATTGAAGAATGGAAACTCTTATTTCTCGTATGACAATTGGACTGGACTTAGGGCTCTTTACCATGCTTCAGGTCCAGATCATTGGTGTGATGAACCTATAAATCATGTTCATGAAGTGGTTGAAAATAGGGCATGGAATGAAATGCTACTAAGGGAATTCCTGCCTGATGAGCTAGCTGACCATATTCTAGAGACAATCACACCACATGTAGATCTTTCAATGAAAGATAAGCCTTGGAGGAAGCTGGAAACAAAAGGAAATTTTACAGTGATGTCTGCTGGGAAATATACAAGGAAGAGAAGATAAGAAAGCAAGCTATACAAATTCCTTTTGGTAAAGGGGCTGCCTTTCAAGATAAGTTTCTTCATGTGGAGACTGTGGAAGGCAATGTTACCATTGGATGACTGGTTTTTAAGGCTGGGATGTTTCATAACATCAAGGTGTTGGTGTTGTAAGAATCCTAAAGAAGAGACACTGCCTCATGTGTTTCTAACATCACCAACTGCTAAATATGTTTGGAATTATTATATTGCACCTGCAGGGATTATAACAGATGGGAAGAAACTTTTGCAAGTGATAAATGAATGGTGGAGCAGACTTGTTAATACAAGTTTGAAGGCAGTATAAATCAAGCTATGCCAAGTATGATTTTTTGGCATTTGTGGAAGATCAGAAATTCTGGAAAGCATGGGAAGCGATTGTCTATAAATAGATTTATATTTCAAATTTAAACCTCAATCCAAATGCTGCTAAATTTTAGAAGGCCGGGCTTTAAGGGTGTTACTGCAAACTGGCCAAACTTGCATGAGAAGTTGTCAATACATATTCCTAAATTGAGGTATACTAAGGTGTTGTGGGAATTACCTCATATCGGGTGGATAAAATGCAATACTGATGGGGCATCATATGGCTTTTGTGTAAGGGAAGGAATATGAGATATTATCTATGCACATGTAAATGTAGTTAAGGATGCAACTAATAATGTAGCCGAGGCACATGCCATTCTGGAGGCTCTAACGTACATAACTCAAATGCAATTTCCTCCATGCATAACTGAAATTAATTCTTTACTTATGAATAGACGGATACATGAAGTTTGGGAACCACTTTGGGAATTTCTAATCAAATGGATGAAATCAAAACACTACTGTCTTAGGGTGCTTTTCAGATATTTCATGTGTTGAGGAAAGGTAACAAGTTAACTGATCATTTAGCTAATTTGACACTGGATCAGCAGCACATTGTACATGTGCATTTCTTTTGGGAACTGGACACACAAGGGAGAAGGATATTGAATAATGAAAAGCTTCAAATACACTACATAAGGGTAACAACTGCCAAGCCAAATGCTAATTGATGATGGAGTTGGAAGATAAGATGAAGAGTAAGGGGGAGTCTCTGGTTGATAAGAAGAGGAGGAGAATGTATCATAGAAGAATGAGACAAACTATAGGGGATGGATATCATATTACACTGCCAACTCAAATCCTCATGGAGGAGAGAAGGAAGGATTTTTTCTATAATATGTTTTCTGATTTTGCGGGAACTTTGGAGGGGGCTTGGCTCTATATTTTGGACAAACCTATTAGTCTGGTATTAGTATAAGTTCAACCACTACTTAGGTCATTCCAAAAGCACACTCAATAAGGCAAAAAGAAGGCTTCACATTAGCCTTGACATTTGGATCCACATACATGCACAAGATGATGGAAACGGGGAAGATTATACTATAAAATGCAAACTCCTTTGCATCTACCACTCCCTGAGGATCACACAAGGTAATACCAGCATAATGATCTGGGTAGTAGAAAATAGTTGTGCGGATAATTTTAGCATGGGAGTTCTCAACTACCCATGGGACTTCTCAACTTTATGTGGATCATTTTAGCAATACTTGGAGGAGCTACCAGCTACAATGGACATCTACCACACATTAGGAAGCTACCAACAGCAGGAACACAACAAGAAAGAGCATGCATGAACGCGTAATCGGCTTACAAAGCAATCCTTGTCAAGCTTATATTTCTTTCAAAGTGATCAGGTGGAGCTCCCTAATCCACAAGATAACAAGTGCAAATGCCCACTATCAAAAGAAATGAGAGACAGCTATTCAAGAATATTTTGCGAGTCATATGCAAATAGGCCTTTTCAAGGATCATGGTACTTAGTTCCTTTTTGTGCTATCAAAGAAGTGTTTCACATATGACTTTGATATTAGGCTTCATATACTTTCATTTTTATGCACTTTCATGTGGTGAGACCCCCAGACTCATTGTAGTTATATTTGCGTAAAAACAATTCTTAGATGATGGATAACGTTTGTGTTTATGTGTGTGTTTCTCTTCAGTGTTAGGTGGTTGGTCGTGTTAGGTAAGAGAATTGAAGGCTCCTATTTAAAGTGTCATTTAAAGCTCTAGGGCTTCAAGGGATTCAAATCAGATAGTGGAAGATGACGATGGTCGAATGATGATAGCAAAAATAGAGGTAAAATCAGAGAACACGGAGGGAAAGATAGTGACGAGTTTACCTGAGAAGAGAGAAGTCGACCGTTGAGGGAAAAAACCTTTGGGTAAGAGCCCTAATGTCCAGGTCCGCTTCACTTGACCTTTGGACCAAGAATAATCATGATAACCCTGAGAAACGTTCATGCATGCCATAGATTTAACAAAACAGAGGAGGGTTTCAAAGATTCGACCCTTGCACAATTTGGTCTAGGGTTTTCAGATTTGGGGTTTTTAATCTCCATCAACGAGAATGAAGAAAAAATAACTTTCATCATAGCCTAGAGACAAAACGGGTGATTCTCTAAGTTTGACTTAAAAGCAAAGACGGAAAGGTGTTTCAATATTAAGAGATCAGACTCTAATGAATCAGACTTAGTGAACAAAAGAGGAAATAACAGCGGGATTCAAGGATTCAGAAGGAAAAGGAGATGAAATCTCTGATCGATTTGTGACCTTGCACTAAGTTGTCCTAGGTTTCGTGACTGATTCATTTATGAGGTTGAGAGAAAAGAGAGGGGAAAGAAAAAGAGAACCGGCCAAGTGAGATGAAAAATGATTAGGGTTTTTGGGTAGGTTAGGGTTGTCTCTGAGTTTAAGATATGGCAATAGGATCTGCGCCGTTGATCTTTTAGATCAACGGTACTAATATTTTAGGATTAAAAAATTTTAAATGAAGGAATATGAGGGTCTTCGGATCTCTGAGTTTGGACGGTGGAGATTGAGTCTTGTAAGACTAAAGAAAAAAAGAAAGAAAAAAGCGGACCGCTGATAGGAAGACCAATGGTCCAGATTCATTTGTGTTTTCTTTGTGAGTGGGAAATACGGGTGATGTGGGGTAATCTCATTGGTCCAGAGGAGGTGACGGAGATTGCCAAGGTGGAGAGAAGAGAATTGGGTCTGGGTCTGATTTGGCTTTGGGCTTGATAATTGGGCTGAAATGTATTTAAAGAGTAGCCCTCCATGCTTAATTAAGGAAATGCAATTTTAACCCTTTAGCCTTTTACCCGTTTGAAATTAATATGAATAAACTTAATCCTCTTCAAAAAAATGTAGTAAAATTATAATTATTAAAGACTACTAATCATTGCAATTAATATTTTATAAAATACTTCATTTTCCTAAATTGTAGTGTTAATGTTTGAATTTTCACATAATAATCTAATTAACTAGGAATTAAAGAGTAATTTATTAATTTAATTATAGAACCTAGGTCTACGTGAAGTAGTAATTGTTTATTTCCTTCTAGTACTTCCTTGGATTTCAGTGCCCTATATATATTTGCTGCTTCACTTCCTTTACATTCCTACCGTTTTCATCTTATTCTGTTAAATTATATTGTTTGACCTTAGTGAGTGTCATGTCGACCTCTCATCACTACTTCTTCGAGGTTAGGCGGGATACTCACTGGGTACATATATGTTTATGTACTCATGCTACGCTTTTGTACTTAATTGTACAGGTTCTGAGGCTGGTGCATCTGGTTGTCAGACCGGAGCTTGATTCTGATTATAGACAGACCTGACTTCACGGTGAGTTGCTTTCTTGGCGATCTCCGGCAGCACCATGGGGTTTTCTTTTGCTTATTTTTTGTCTATTTCTTTCAGACAGTGGGACTGTATATTATATCTTTTGTATATTCTGGTAGCATGCCCGTAGGACTTGTGACACTAGTTCCTGGCACACATGTGATAGTTATTATGGATTACGGGTTTGTATATATATATATTGGCTCACGCCTCCTTATGACCACTTTTGATTAAAAACTGGCTAATTATCCTTGTCGATTTATGTTTTAAGTTTTGAAAACTGAGTATATGTGGAAATTTTTAATATAATAAGAAAGAACCCTTAGTAAATTGAGTGTTGGCTTGCCTGACCCCGCCGTTGGGCACCATCACGACCTAAGTTAGGGTTTTGGGTCTTGACATAATAGTTATGTTTTCATTTCAGGAAAATTATTTAAAAATGGTGGAAGAATGAAAACAGACTCAGACTCCTTCAACTCAACCAACACCTGACCATATGGCTTCATTGTGCACAGAGGTAGCGTGTGGAGTAAACAAAGGCAAAGTCTATAGATTTGAAGTACGCTAACCTATAGTTCATAAAAACCCACTCATAGCTGATTCTTCTTCTTCGCAAAATTAAGAACATATGAAACATATGAGAAAAGAAATTTGTGATTTGAAGCAATAATTTGACTCACAATTAGGAACATTTGTTAAGATGCAGAAATTCATGAGAAACATGGGCATGATCTATCTGACGATGAGGATGAACAAACTGAATCTGATTTGTAGTATTTTAGGTTTATGGTATTGGTTGATTGTTAAGCTTGATTGTGAGAAACAAGTTTATGTTTTGTTTTTAAACTTGAATGCGGGCTACTATTTGGATGTTTTAGGTTTAATGGATTTGTTGGTTTAGATTGTGTTAATGGTTGAATTTGTTGGTTTAGATGTGACATTGGTTGACATTTGTTGATTGATTGTTGGTTATTGTATTATAATAGTTTGAAAGCTAGTGTATCTCAAAATTGAGCAGAATTTTGCCTAGTTTTATAGAAAATTCTGACTGATTCCCGATTGAAAGTCGAGTACGCGGACATTTCCACCACTCTAAAGCTTTGAAAGATACGGAAGCAGTTAAAATTAAGGAAAAACCTTTTAAAAGAAGAGTAAGAAAACATAATTCAATACCAAATCTCTCAAAACCAGGGCATAACCGAGTGCTTGAGCATCTACAAAAAGACATAGTTTAATACGCGTCTAGGTAATAAAACTGTAACAAAAAATGAAAGATAAGGAGGGAGAGTCAAGGTCTTTGAATACCAAGTAGCTACCTCGATAGTCTCAAAAATCCGAACTCCACAATTCAGCAATTGCCGTAATCGGAAGCACCTGGATCTGCACACGAGGTGCAGGGGTAGCGTGAGTACAAACAACTCAATAAGTAAAAAATCTAACCTTGGGAAGGAAATTTGGTGACGAACTCAACACATACATTTCAAGACAGAAATAACACTACAAAAATGTAGGCATGCCTTCAAATTCAACAATTAAACTTAATTCAAGTAAAATAGATTAATTCTGAATGATACGAGGAGTATGGCCTTTCTACATCTACATGCCAATGCACATGGTGTATGTGATTCACCACGTTGAAATCCTCATGTACTCACACTCTTATAATACTCAATCACCCTGTATTGTATATGGAAAATCCAGCCCACGGAATAGCCATCTCATATATATAAATATCAACTGACATTCAGTCACTCAGTACAGTATAAGGCCAATCCATCCTAGGGGAAGATCCATCCCCAAATATAAATGATTCGGACAAGATCCATGTTCAGGGAAGATCCATCCCTCAATATAATCAACTACACTCACTGGGGGTATGTACAAACTCCGGAGGGGCTCCTTCATCCCAATCATTATAATAAGCCAGATCCAGGCATAAATCAATGAACAAACTGCGGCATGCAGCCCGATCCCATAATGGTCACTCTCAATCAGGCCCTCGGCCTCACTCAGTCATTAATCTCTATGTTCTCTCTCTATCTCTCGGGCTCACGGTGTTGTGAAACTATCCCAACAATAATGATATGATATAGCAATAAATAGTAACAGAGAGTGAGATATAATATGAAATGAATAAATATGGCTGAGTACGAAATTTCAATGTACCTAATAAGTAAACAGCAAGGATACGGCCATTATGGGTCCCAACAGTACCAGCAATAGCGTAAACATCATTTCTAGCTTGATTGGCAACTCAATTACTTTATCACATGATGAAAACATGGATATGAACAAGATAAACCCACTATACAGTTCCATGGAATCGACCAGTTCACAATTCTTACGGTGCACGACCACACACACGTCACTTGGCATGTGCGTCAGCTCAAAACCAATCATATAACACATATTTCGGGGTTTCAAACCCTCAAGGCAAGTTTAGAAGTGTTACTTACCTCAATCCGAGCAAATCTCTACTGCAACACACCCTTGCCTCGCGAAACGGCCTCTAAATGCCTCAAATCTAGCCATAAACAATTCAGTATAACCAAAACGGGTTAAAGGATTCAATGCCAGAAGAAAATTCTAAATTATTAATCAAAAGTAAAAAATCGACTCAAAAGTCGGCCCCCGGGCCCACGTCTCAAAATTCTTTAAGAGTCACAAAACCCGAAAGCCCATTCAACCATGAGTCCAACATACAAAAATTACCAAAATCAACCACCAAATTCCACCCAAATCCCCATATTCAACTCTCCAAATCCCTATTCTCAAACTCCTAAATTCCACCTTAAATACACATAAACTAGGTAGGAAATTCAATAGGGAAACAATATTATTGATCAAAAATGAGCACAAAGGACTTACGTCAAGAAGCCCCTCAAACATCCTCTCAAGAATCGCCCAAACCCGAGCTTCAAATGTTTAAAATGAAGTAAAATCGCAAACCCTCGTTTTAAATAATCTGCCCAGCATTCTCGTTTTTGTATCCACTTACACACTTCTACGGTGTCGCAGAAGTGGCCACAATGCCGCTTATGCGGCTTCTTCCGCTCTTGCATCTCCTTAATCCGCTCATGTGTACTTGCTTCTGTGAGCCACCAAGTGACTTCTGCGGAACCAGCTCCCATCTCCATTTTTGCTTTTCGATCCCACTACTGCATCTGAGATCATGTAGGTGCGGTAATTCCATCGCACTTGTGACTACTGCGCACTCCCCTCCAAAAATTTCATCAGTGCAACACAAACTGAACATGCGATCAAAGCTCCGCATGTGCAGTTACACCAGCAGAGTCCCAACTTCAAAAATCTTTCAAACTCAAACCCCGATCCGAAAACCATCCAAAATCAACCCGAGGCCCACGAAAACTCAACCAAACATACCAACAAGTCCTAATACACGATACGAACTTATTCGGGATCTCAAATCATTTGTAACAACATCAAAATCACGAATCACACCCTAATTCCACCCTATTGAAACTAAGGAATTCCAACTTCTACAAACGACGTCGAAACCTATCAAATCACGTCCGATTGACCCCAAATTTTGCACACCAGTAAACTTTGACATTACGGACCTACTCTAACTTCCAAAATTGGAATCTGAGCACGATATCAAAAAGTCCACTCTCGATCAAACGTTCTAAAAATCCAATTTTCGTTGTTTCAAGCCAAATTCCACTACGGAACTACGAATCATAATCCGGACATGCTCCTAAGTCCAAAATCACACAACGGAGCTAACAGAACCATCAAAACCCCATTCTGGAGTCATTTACTCATAAGTCAACATTCGGCCAACCTTTTCAACTTAAGCTTCCAACCTTGAGACTAAGTGTCTCAATTCATTCCTAAATCTCTCCAGACTAGAACCGACTACCCCGGTGTAACGACCCGGCTGGTTTTTTGGAGAGTATTAGACCCTAACCCCTATTTATTTCCCCCTTTATTTCATTTTGTGGTTACGTGACTTGCTGGGAGGATTTATTTTTGGTTTCAGAGTGAAATGGTACACTTCATTCCTAAAATAGAAGCTTAAGTTATAGGGAATTAACTGTAGTTTGAAGTACCTGAAGATGACTCTGGAATGGAGTTTTGTAGGTTCCAATAGCTTCGTATGGTGATTCTAGTCTAAGGAGCGTGTCTAGATGTTGATTTGGAGGTCCATAAGTCATTTCACCGTTAATTGGAAAAAGTTGGAAAGTTGGATAAATTTTAGGAAGTTCGACTGGGGGAGGACATTTTGATATCGGGATCGGATTTAGATTCTGGAAATTGGAATAGGTCCATAATGTTATTTATCACTTGTGTGTGAAATTTTAAGTAAATTGGACTTGATTTGATAGGTTTCGGTGTCGAATGTAGAAGTGTGAAGTTTAAAAGTTCATTAGACTTGAATTGATGTGCAATTCGTGTATTTAGCATTGTTTGATGTGATTTAAAGGCTTGAGTAAGTTCCCAAATAAGGAGGTTTTTGGGAAGAAGCATTTTTGTGTTTCACGAACGCGAGGAAGCTTTCGCTTTCGCAAAGAAGGAAGAACCTGGGCAGAACTTAAAATCCCAAAATCGAGGGTTTATGTCATTTTTCACCATTTGGACTTGGGAGCTCGGATTTAGGCGATTCTTGGAGAGATTTTCATGAGGATGTTTGGGGTAAGTGATTCTTACCTACTTTTGGTTAATTTCCATGATTATGTCGTTAATTTCACCATTTTATTAGCGTTTTGGGATGAAATACTGGGGGAAAATGAAAGAAAGTTTGTATACGGCTAATATCGGAGAGTCGGATTTTATGATCATTATGGAATTCTGCCCTTCTTCAGAGGGCTCAAGGCACAGTTCGAGGTTCGACACCAAGGAAGCATATCGAGGATCCCCCAAACTCAACCTCGAAGCGGCATAAATCGGAGACCGTTATGAGAAGGCGGGAAATTCCTAAAAGGCACGTGGCTAGAGTTGACCAAGTCTGCAAGAATAGTATGAGTCCGTACCAGCTGCATTTGTTTGAATAATTACACAAGTACAATGTTGGGATTCCTCCCCCCCCCCCCCCCTAATATATAAAGGGGACCCTAGTCATTTTGTAACATATACGATATTGAATACAAGAAGAAGAACATTCTCTACAATTGTTCCATTGATTTATTGCTTTCACTTCATCGTGTTCATTGATTGTTCTTCACGTATTGCTCATTGTTGATCATAAAGAGGCCATCTTTGAGGCCTCTATGTTGTTATATCTTCATCGACCGCCCTCTGTCAAGCACTCGAGCTCGACCTCGAGGCCCTGTTTTGGCTAGCTCGAGACCCTGTCTCTCAATAGCTCGGTCTGCATATCTCTACTTTCCTTTGTTATTATCACACTTTCTTTACTTATATTTAGCATCTATTGCCTAACAACTAGTATTAAAATAAATCACATATTTTTAGAACCACAAAATCAAATTTAATTGTAATTACAATTTTCATGGTAAACAGTTTGGCGCCCACCGTGAGGCTGAAATTAATAATGATTGTGTTAACTGCTAGTTTCTAAAAACACAAGTTATTCTTTACACTTTTTCTTGTCCAAGAATCTTAAATTTCATGTCAAAAAATGTCTAACTCAGCGAATGCACATGAGAACAACGGTCCTGAGGATCATGGAGAGAACAGTGCAGCCGCGTCAGGCGCCAGTGTACCGCCGTAAAACCCTGAAAGGGAACCAATACGAATCCTTGTTGATGTAGGCTCACGATACGCTCAACATATCGATGTAAGCTCTCATACAGACGGAAGTGTGTGCGAAGGAGACCAACATGAAGCACAAAGATCCCCTTCTCAAAAGGAAAGAGAAGTTAGCCTTCATGTCATTTTTGAGATGTTGCAAGCACAACAAGTGGTTGTTGCTAAGCTACAAAGCCATCAAAAAACTCCAAGCACAGCACCACCGGAAATGGCTCCTCAATTCGAACAGGCACCAGAAATTTCGAGCAATAACGGGTCAGCAGCCGACCCTGCTATTATGAAGGTGCTCGAGGTCCTCACAAAGAGGATTGAATCAGATGAAAAGAAGATAGAAGCTAACGACAAAAAGGTGGAAACCTATAACTCGAGGGTCGATCAGATCCACCCCCCATTCTGAAGGGTGTAGATTCAAAGAAGTTCGTGCAAAAGCCATTCCCATCAATTACGGCAACGAAGCCCATCCCGAAGAAATTCAGAATGCCCGATCTCTGGAAGTACAATAGGACCTCGGACCCCAATGAGCACATTACTGCTTACACTTATGCTGTGAAAGGGAACGACTTAAAAGATGACGAGATTGAATCCATCTTATTGAAAAAATTTGGAGAAACGCTGTCCAAATGGGCCATGATATGGTATCATAACCTGCCCCCGAACTCGATAGATTCGTTTTCCATGATGGCAGACTCTTTTGTGAAGGCGCATGCTGGTGTCATCAAGGTCGCTACGAGGAAATCTAACGTCTTCAAAATCAAACAAAGAGAGAATGAGATGTTAAGGGAGTTCGTATCCCGCTTCCAATTTGAATGAATGGAATTACCACCGGTCTCTGATGATTAGGCAGTGCAAGACTTCGCTCAGGGCTTGAATGAACGAAGCTCTATAGCTCCAAAGCAGCTGAAGCAAAACTTAATCGAGTATCTTGTTGTAGTTTGGGCGGATGTACACAATAGGTATCAATCAAAGATCAGAGTCGAGGATGATCAATTCGAAGCCCCTTCGGGCTCGGTGTATCCCAGGAGGCTCTTAGCAAAGGAATCAAGGCTTCCATAGAGAAAGTCGAGGCCAAGCAAAGAAAGCTACCAACCGTATATAGAAAATGGGAGAAATATCCCGAGGCGCAACATTCCTCAAAGTGATCGAAGGATGGATCGAGGCCAGAATCCTCGGGGACTCGTGAACAAAGTTGGGTTTGAGAGGCACATAGGGCCGGTAGAGGCGCCCTGGCTATCTGAGTACACCTTCAACATTGATGTTTCAGAAATCGTATCGGCCATAGGTAAAATCTAAAACACCAGGTGGCCAAGACCCACACTATCAGATCCTTCACAAAGGAACCCTAACTTGATATACGAATATCATGGAACTCATGGTCATAGGACCGAGGATTGCAGACAGCCCGAGAAAGAGTAGCTCGACTCATTAGCAAAAGGGCACCTTCGAGAATTCCTCAATGACCGAGCTAAGAACCAATTTCAAGAGAGAGAGGCGAACAGGAAAAACGAAGCAGAGGAACCACAACACGTCATCCACATGATCATTGGAGGCATCGACATCCCACAGGGGCCCATTGTCAAGCAAACAAAAATATCTATCACAACAGAAAAGCAAACCCGGAACTATGTATTAGAGGACACTCTTGCATTCAATGAAGAAGACTTCGGGACTTTGTCTCAATCACATAATGATGCACTGCTAATTTCCTTTCTCTTGAATAACATTCAAATTAAACGTGTGCTCGTGGACCCAGGTAGCTCGGCCAACATAATCAGGTCGAAGGTGGTGCAGCAGCTCAGACTAATCGATCAAATCATACTGTCACGACCCCCAAATCCTAAGCTGGCCGTGATGGCACCTATCATGGAACTAGGCTAGCCAACCATTACATACTATCATAATATTTCATAATTTCCAAAAATATACCGGTCTTTCACAAAAAAAAATTATAATAATAATTTTCTTTTGCTTAAACAGATTAAAGCAGCAAAATGAAATAAAGAATTTATACACTACCCCAAAAACTGGAGTCAACTGTCATGAGCACCTAGGACGATAAATACAGTGTATAATAAAGTGACATTGCTACTACGAGAGTGAAGTATGGAAGACAAAACTATGAACTGAGGAAAGGAAAGAAGGTGAGCTTGGGATGCTGAGCATCTACCTCGATCCACGAACAAACTCGAAGCACGTCAGAAAATCAACTAACGAGATGGTCTGGTACCTGGATCTGCACACAGAGGTGCAGGGAGTAACGTGAGTACACCAACTCAGTAAGTAATCAAAGTAAATAAAAAGTTGAGTGTAGTGACGAGCATTTATAAATCATGATTTCATAAAACAGTAATTCAACTTTTATTAGAAGGCTGAGATAAAGAAGAGAGAGAATAGCAGTAAAATTCATAATGTAACAGCCATCAAGGCACAATATCTCTCATAACAAGGTATCTCAGTCACTCGTGACTCCACTATCAGTATTTCATGCTCACACTAAACACTCGCACTCAACAAGAATCAGATAAACACTCAACTGCTGCGGCGCGCAGCCCGATCCATACAATATCTTCTGCGGCGCGCAGCCCGATCCACATAACTTATTTTACGGCGCAGCCCGATCTAATATATATATATATATATATATTAGNATATATATATATATATATATGTGTGTGTGTGTGTGTGTGTGTGTGTGTGTGTGTGTGTATATAGTCGACTGTGCTCACTGGGGATGTACAGACTCCAGAGGGGCTCTTACAGCCCAAGCACTATATTGTTGCAGCGTGCAGCCCGATCCATATAATATCTGTTGCGGTGTGCAGCCTGACCCATAACTATCCTCACAATCTTGGCTCTCGGCCTCATTCAGTCATCCACTCAAGACACTCGGGCAACTCATCTCAACAACATGGGACTCAGCCCAAAATACCTCATAGTATCGTAAAACAGTGTGATAATAGTGCAATAGCAACTTGTAATAAACATGACTGAGTTCATAAATTTTATATCAAAAATAGTGTGAGAATAGTGTCAAAATACCCCTGCGGGTCTAAATAGATCGGCACAAGTCCCCAAACATGGCATACTGCCCATAATATAATATAAGCCTAAAAATACAGGACATCATATGATTTCAAATCAAGTATGCGGCTTAATAGTCGCTACGGGACGGACCAAGGCACAATCCCTATCAGTGCACGCCCACACACTCTTCACCTAGCATGTGCGTCACCTCATTTACAAAAACAATATAAAATATCGAGGTTTCATACCCTCAGGTCTAGAGTTATAATCGTTACTTACCTCCAAAATAGTTCAAAAACTACTCCGCGATGCTTTTTCCCCTCGAATCGGCTCCCGACTTCTCCGAATCTAACCAAAACTAGATTAACATCATCAATATACGCTAAAGGAACAAGCCCCAATAGAAAACTACCAATTTTTGGCACAATTCCCGAAATTGGCCAAACCCGAGCCCCGGGACCACGTCTCGAAATTCGATAAAAATCACAACTAGAATCCTCATTACCCCACGAGTCTACCCATACCAAATTTACCAAAATCCAACCTCAATTGCCCACTCAAATCATTAAAAGAAATTCCCAATTATTCCTCCCATTTTCACCCAATTTCCAATTTAATTCCTCAAATTAAATGGTAAAAATCAAGGCTAAATCATGAAATTAACCCAAATACGATTGAAGAACACTTACCTCAAGAACTCTACTGAAAATCTCCTCCAAATCCTCCTTCTCCTGAGCTCTCTAGTGGTCTTTTGAGTTATGGCCAAAAACCCCCGTTCTTCAAACTTAAACTTTCTGCCCAGCTATTTCCTTCATCGCGATCGCGGAAATTGCCTCGCGATCGCAAAGCACAAAAATGGACTGGCCTCCAACTTACATTATGAGATAGCAGAAACAAACACGCGATCGCGGATAACAAGCTCCCAAACCAACTCTATCGCTACCCTTACTACGCGACCGCGTAGAGAAATTCCTTCCCCTAACGACTGCTCCAAATCCTTCTTCGCGATCGCGACCTCAGCCACACGATCGGAGTAGCCAACTGGACAGACCCTCGCGATCGCCGACCCAAAATGGAAATCGCATAGAATAACTTTCCAGCTTCCCTCAACAAACCTACGCGATCGCGTAGAAGGAAACCAGCAATAGAAATTGCAGCAGCAACAACTGTCTCTTTAAAGCCAAACACACTCTGATAACCACCCGAAACTCATCCGAGGCCCTCGAGACCTCAACCAAATATGCCGGCATATCCCATAACCTCATTCAAACTTAGTCGAGCCTTCAAAATACAAAAAAAAAAAATGCAAAAACACCAAAAATCACATCAAATTCAAGGCTATGAACTTTGAAACTTCTAAATTTCGCCAAAGATACCGAAACCATCCAAAACACGTCCGATTGACCTGAAATTTTGCACACACATCCAAAATGACACTATGAACATGTTTCAACTTCCGGAATTCCATTCCGACCCCGATAGCTAATTTTTCACTGGCGACCGGAAATTACCAAAAACTCAATTTCGCATATTCAAGCCTAATTCTACACCAGACGTCAAAACCACATTCCGAACACACTCCTAAGTCCCAAATCACCTAACAAAGTTATCCGAGCCATAAAATCTATATTTTGAGGTGGTTTACCAATAAGTCAACTCCCAGTTGACTTTTCCAACTATTAAGCCAATTTAAGAAACTAAGTGTCTCAGTTCTCACCATAACCACTCCGAACCCGAACCAACCGACCCAACATAACATAAATAGGCTAAGCAACATATGATAAAGCATAAATAGGGAAAACGGGGCTAAAATTCTCGGAACGACCGGCCGGGTCGTTACATCCTCCCCTTCTTAAACAAATGTTCGTCCTCGAATGGGTTTAGAAACATACCTGGAGTCTTGAATAAGTGAGGATATCTGCTCTGCATCTCCCTCTCGGTCTCCCAGGTGGAATACTCCACCGGCTGCCCTCTCCACTAAACCTTCACTGAAGTTATATCCTTAGACCTCAGCTTTCTGACCTGACGACCCAAAATAGCCACTGGCTCTACCTCATATGACATATCACCCTCGAGCTGAACCGTGCTAAAGTCCAAAACATGAGACGGGTCACCAACATACTTCCGGAGGCAAGGCAAGTTTATAAGCCACCTCCCCAATCCTCTGAAGCACCTCAAATCGCCCAATGAACCGGGGACTCAGCTTTCCCCTCTTCCCGAACCTCATAACACCCTTCATGGGCGACACCTTCAGCAGAAAATTCTCCCCAACCATGAAAGACACATCTCGGACCTTCCGGTCCGCGTAATCTTCTTCCTAGAATGCGTCATGCGAAGCCGCTCCTGAATCAACTTCACCTTACCCAGCGCATCCTGAACCAAGTCTGTGCCCAATAGCCTAGCCTCGCCCGGCTCAAACCAACCAACCGGAGATCTGCACCTCCTACAACATAAAGCCTCATACGGAGCCATCTGGATACTCGACTGATAACTATTATAATATGCAAACTCCACGAGTGGCAAAAACTGGTCCCATGAACCCCCAAAATCAATGACACAGGCACGTAACATATCCTCCAAAATCTGAATCGTACGCTCCGACTGCCCGTCTGTCTGAGGATGAAACGTTGTGCTCAACTAAACCCGAGTACCCAACTCCCTCTGCACGACCCTCCAAAACTGAGATGTGAACTGAGTATCTTTGTCAGAAATGATAGAAACTGGAACCCCATGCAATCGGACAATCTCCCTGATATAAATCTCAACTAACGGCTCCGAAGAATAAGTAGTACCAACAGTAATGAAGTGCACTGATTTGGTTAACCGATCCATAATAACCCATATAAACCTCCTCAATGTCCGTGGGAGCCCAACTACAAAGTCCATGGTGATTCGCTCCCATTTCCACTACGGAATATCTAATCTCTGAAGCAATCCACCCGGTCTCTAGTACTCATACTTGACGTGCTGACAGTTGAGGCACCGAGCCACGAACTCAACAATATCCCTCTTCATCCGCCTCCACCAATAATGGTGTCTCAGATCCTAGTACATCTTCGCGGCACCCGGATGGATAGAATACCGTGAACTATGGGCCTCATCTAGAATCAAGTCTCGAAGTCCATCCACATTGGGCACACAAATCCGGCTCTGCATCCTCATGACCCCATCATCACCAATAACCACATCTATGACATCACCATGACGGACTCTGTCCTGAAATACGAGCAAGTGTAGATCATCATACAGGCGTGCTCTAATCTGATCATAAAGAGACGATGTGGAGGCTACACAAGCCAATACCCGCGGGGGCTCTGATAGCCAATCTCACCAACTGACCCGCTAAAGCCTGAACATCAAGTGCTAATGGTCGCTCTGCTACCGAAAGGTAGGGTAGACTCCCCAAACTCTCTACTCTGCGACTCAGGGCATCGGCCACTACATTGGCCTTCCCCGGATGATATAGAATGGTGAGGTAATAATCCTTGAGAAGCTCCAACCATATCCTCTGACACAAATTCAGATCCTTTTGCTTAAGCAGATACTGCAAACTACGATCATCAGTGAAAATCTCGTAATGCACTCCATACAAATAATGACGCCAAATCTTCAAGGCGTGGACAATAGCTGCTAGCTCAAGATCGTGCACTGGATAATTCTTCTCGTGCACCTTCAACTGTCTGGACGCGTAGGTAATCACCCTACTGTCTTGCATCAAAATCGTTCCACGTCCAACTCTCGAGGCGTCACAGTAAACTGTATAAGAACCTGAACCCGTAGGCAAAACCAATACCGGAGCTGTAGTCAAAGCTGACTTGAGCTTATGAAATCTCTCCTCACACTCCTCAGTCCACCTAAACTGAGCACCCTTCTGGGTTAGTCTGGTCATATGTGTTGCAACAGATGAAACTCGCTCTACAAAACAGCGATAGTACCCTGCCAAACCATGGAAACTGCGGATCTCGGTAGGCGATGACGATTTAGGCCAGCTCTGCACTGCCTCTATCTTTTTTGGATCAACCTGAATACTCTCACTGGACACCACGTGCCCCAAGAACACTACTGAATCAAGCCAGAACTCACACTTCAAAAATTGTGCATACAATTTCTTCTCCCTCAAGGTCTGAAGCACAACTCTCAAATGTTGCCATGATCCTCCCGAGATCGGGAATACACCAAGATATCGTCAATAAACATGATAATGAAAGAATCCAGATAAGGCCGGAATACATTGTGCATCAAGTGCATAAAGGTTGTTGGGGAATTGGTCAGCCCGAATGACATAACCAGAAACTCATAATGACCATATCTAGTCTTGAAGGCAGTCTTCGAGATGTCTGGCCCCTGAATCTTCAACTGATGATAGCCAGAACGCAAGTCAATCTTGGTAAATACCCTGGATCAAAAAAGTCATCTATACGAGGCAAAGGATATCGGTTATTCACCGTAACCCTGTTCAGCAGCCGATAATCAATACACGTGCGCATAGAACCATCCTTCTTCTTCACAAATAACATCGGTGCACCCCAAGGTGACACACTAGGCCGAATGAAACCCTTAGCTAGGAGTTCCTGAAGCTGCTCCTTTAATTCCTTCAGCTCTGCTAGTGCCATACGATAAGGTGGAATAGAAATAGATTGAGTGTATGGCACCAGATCAATACCAAAATCAATGTCCCTGTCAGGTGGCATGCCTGGCAGGTCTGCAGGAAACATGTCTGGAAATTCACGGACCACCGGAACTGAATCAATAGCGAGAGTCTCACCACTGACATCCCTCACAAAATCCAGATACGATAAACACCCATTCTCAACCATACGCTGCGCCTTCAGGTAGGAAATCACGCTGCTAGGCACATACTCAGAAGAACCTCTCTACTCAACCCTCAGACATCCTGGCATAGTTAGGGTCACACTCTTAGCGTGACAATCAAGAACAACATGACACGGAGATAGCCAATCCATGCCCATTATCACGTCAAAATCGACCATGCTAAGTAATACTAGGTCCACTCGGGTCTCCAGATCCCCAATATATATCACACATGACCGATGCACACGGTCCACAGCAATAGTATCGCCCACCGGAGTCGACACATGAACAGGCGTAACTAAGGACTCACGGGGCATATCCAGGAAATGGAAAAATATGACGTGACATAAGAATACGTGGAACCAGGGTCAAATAAGACCAAAGCATCTTGGTGACAGACTGAGATAATACATGCGATCACTGCATCGGAGACCATAGCATCTGGCCTGGTTGGAAACGCATACATACGGGCCTGACCTCCAACTACTAGACCTCCCTCTCTAGGGCGGCCTCTAGCTGACTGACTACCACCCATGGCTGCCTGGGTGGGTGGTGAAGTAACTGGAGCTGAAGTCGAAGGTTGGCTCCTCAGCTGAGATGGACCTCCAATAAGATGAGGACACTGCCTCCTCATATGCCCAAACTCTCCACACTCATAACAACTCCCTAGTGCAGGAGACGGGAAATGACAGAAACCCCTGGCACCAGAATGGCCACTAGAAGAATCATGCATAGAGGAACCCTGAATTGGTGGTGCTCGAGCTGCACTCTGGGCTGGAAGGGCATTGATTAAAGAACGGCCTGGCTGAGAACTGCAGGGACCATGCCCTGAAGATATACCACTATAGGCTGGGCGGACTGACTGAGGAGGCCTGAATGAACGGCCTCTACCATGCTGAAACCGCCCCCTGTAAGGAGAACCTCTAGAACCACCCAATCCACGAGGCCTCTTGGCCTCCCTCTCCTCCCGCTCCTGGTGGCGAACCGACTCAATATCTCGAGCAATATCAACAACATGCTCGAAGGTAGCACCTGATACCCTCTCCCGAATCATAAAAAGGCAGAGCTGGTAAATGAGGCCATCCATGAACCTCCTAATCCTCTCCCTATCGGTAGAAACCAACTCGGCGTCGTGACGAGCCAACTCTAAAAATCGCATCGCATACTGCATGACTGATAGCTCCCCCTGACGCAGATGCTCAAACTGTCAGCGTTGCTCCTCCCTGTGAGACTGTGGTACATACTTCTCCAAGAAGAAGTGGAGAACTACTGCCAAGTGAGCGGTGCTAAACCAACAGGCCTACGCCTCTCGAAGGACTCCCACCAAGTAGAAGCAGCCCCAGAAAACTGAAAAGTAGCAAACGAGACCCCACTGGTCTCTAGAATCCCAGCAGTACGAAGCATCCTCTGACACTTATCTAGAAATCGTTGGGCATCCTCTCCCTCAACACCACTGAATGTCTGAGGCTGAAGTCTACTAAATCTCTCCAGTCTACACTACTCATCATTTGGCATAGATGGAACCGCGAAGTCCTGAACTGGAGCAACCGGCTGGGCTGGAACTGCCCCCAGTGTCTGAAGACCCTGAGTAACCTGCTCAGGTGTCCGGGGAGTTTGAGTCTGACTGCCTCCACCGGCCTGAGAAGTAGCAACAACTGCCTGAGCAAGGGTGGTACATATAGTCAAGATCTGAGCCAAGGTCTCCTAAAGACCCGGAATAACAATAGGCACCGCCGGTTCCTGAGCCTGTCCCACTGGAGCATCTACGGCGGGGACCTGATCCTGAATGGTAGGTGGACCCTCTAGTACTGCCCCGGCTGCTGCACGGGCTGGTCCCCTACCTCTACCACAGCCTCGACCGCGGCCTCGACCCCTCGCTGGTCTAGCTGGTGGATGGTCACCCTGATCGGTAGCGCGAGTCCTCACCATCTGTGAGAGAATGAAACAACAAAAGTTTAGATTTCCAGAAACAACAAAATGGCACGACAGTGTTCAAGAAAAATGAGATTGTTCCAAATGGTTCTGCAGCCTTTCGAAGATAAGTACAGACATCTTCGTACCGATCCGCGAGACTCTACTAAACCTTGTCATGACCGTTGAGTCCTATGTAACCTAGTCTTTAATACCAACTTGTCACGTCCCCCAAATCCTAAGTCGGCCGTGACGGCGCCTATCATGGAACTAGGCTAGCCAACCATTACATACTATAATAATATTTTATAATTTCCAAAACTATACCGGTCTTTCACAAAAAAAAATATTTCTTTCGCTTAAGCGGATTAAAGAAGCAAAATGAAATAAACAATTTATAAACTACCCCAAAACCTGGAGTCAACTGTCATGAGCACCTAGGACAATAAATACAATGTATAATAAAGTGACTTTGCTACTACAAGAGTCTGAAGTATGGAAGACAAAACTATGAACTGAGGAAAGGAAAGAAGGTGAGGTGGGGACGCATAGCAGCTACCTCGATCAACGAACAAAATCCAAGCACGTCAGAAAATCATCTAGCGAGATGGTTCGGTACCTGGATTTGCATACAGAGGTGCAGGGAGTAACGTGAGTACGCCAACTCAGTAAGTAATCAAAGTAACTAAAAGCTTGAGTGTAGTGACGAGCATTTATAAATCATGATTTCATAAAACAGTAATTCAACTTTTATTAGAAGGCTGAGATAAAGAAGAGAGAGAAAAGCAGTAAAATTCACAATGTAACAGCCATCCAGGCACAGTATCTTCCATAACAAGGTATCTCAGTCACTCGTGACTCCACTATTAGTATTTCATGCTCATACTAAACACTCGCACTCAACAAGAATCAGATAACCACTCAATTGTTGCGGCATGCAACCCGATCCATATAATATTTGTTACGGCGCGCAGCCCGATCCACATAACATATGCTGCGACGTGCAGCCCGATCATATATATATATATATATATATATATATATATATATACATGTCACGATCCAAACTAGAGGATCATGACTAGCACCCGGGCCATACTTTCCAAACACCAACGTACATCTTATCAAACCTTATTATTATCTTTAAGGGATCACGAGATCAATATAAATGGTAGATATGGATCATGAACATACATCACATGGGATGAAAAGATTGCTAAGAAACTACATAAAAGGTACGAGCTACAATGCTGCCATGAAAGACTATACAAAAAAAATTAGCCAACAAAGCATACCAAACTATACATGAGTCAACACCTGTCTATGAGCCTCTAAAGGAGCATAAGTAATGCAACATAGCCGGAACAGGGCCCCGACATACCCGTAATATCTATAACAAAAATGCATACCAAGACCACGCCAAGTCCGGAGAAGGGATCTCGCCTATAACCGCTGAACTGGAAAGCGTATTGTGGTGGGGGAGCTTTGTCTACCTGTCTATCAGGACCTGCAGCATGACATGCAGCGTCCACAAATAAAAGGGCGTCAGTACGAATAAAGTACTGAGTACGTAAGGTATGAAAGCATAAATGAGAGCAGTAATGTAAAGAGAGATGTAGGAGATACAACTTGTAGCATCTGAGTGCTTCTAAGAGACATTAACATGAAATGCATGATACATATATACACATAATCTTTTAAACATCCGCCTCTGTGGGCATCATCATCATCATAGAACATTTGCCTATGTGGGAATCATCATCATATCATACCCGGCCTCAAAGAGGACTCGGTAAATCCAACTGATCAGTGGTTTCACAATAGGTGCCATACCCGATCGACTATAACGCGGCTCGGTAGAGTAAAATAGATACATATATATAATGCATGCAGGACTCACTGGAATCATGTTCTGAACATTTCGGAGCGACGTAAGGTCGATATTCTCCATACACATCATTAGGGATAACTAGTCATCGAGAATATTATAAGAATCAGGAAGTACCAACAACATTGATAACATAAGAATAAGAGAAGTAACCTTCACATCAATTGTTCCATAAGAAGGGAAACAATGTAAGTACTGCTAGCTTCTAAGAGTAGAGTATCTTTGGAAGCTCGTTCATTGCATTATGTACAATCAGAGTCGTGCAAAAGAAGGAAATGGATAGCCTCACATACCTTGTATATACTTCCCCAACCTCAAGCTACGCAAATATCACAACTCCTTAATCTACAATAAGAGAAACGACACTATCGTTATCGTTTATGCGTGATAACTATTATGTATTGACCACAACCTATTTTATGATGAAACGGACAGCACCTCCCCTATTTATATGACTTCACACAAGTCAAAAAAATCACCAAACAGCCCAAACAACATCAATAATAATCATATTGAGCCTCCCAAAATAGTCCACACACAACCTAATCACTTCACACATAAGACGACCACAATAGTCGTGTCAAACGACCCGGAAATATTACAATGAACGACCAGATAACAACCATACATCTATATGGTGTTTATCTGCACTCTTCCTCCTCCAAAACTCCACAAAACAGTAGTAAAACGTGCATCCCAACAACAACACAAAACAGTCCAATACAAGTCAAATAACTCGAACTCACGGCTTCCGATCACCGTCCCGTGAGTTCTAACTATTAGGAAACATATTTATCAACTTGATTGATATTTAAACACTTAAATACAGATATTTGACGTTTCTTAACTGTGAAGTACCTTCCAAAACTCTAACTACAAAGAAAAAGGAGAGGCGGTATAATGACACTTACGTCGTAGGAATAGTTTTGATGTTATTGCTTCTAGATTTCTTGCCCGGAATGATAATCTTCTTTGAAACCCTAGAATATAGCTTGAGTTTATGTTTATGGGTGTTCTCTGGTCGTTTTATGCTGAATAATGAAGAGAAAGCCGACCTACGTTTTATATATATCAAGTTTTGAAAAGCCAAAGAGGTTCTAGCTTGGCACCCTAGGATTGGTCCATCTTCCGACGCTTATATATTTTTATCCTGATGTCGTATGAACGAACGATTAAGATCATTGGAAACTACATTCCAAGACCTTAAATTTGGTATATTATATGTCCCAATAAGACATCATATATCACATGAAATGTATTGCTCAAAAAGCTCTAGGGATCCACCTACTTGTCACTTATGATGTCTGCGCAGTCTCGCAAAACTGCAAATATCTCTCTACTCCTACGTCGTATCGATGAACGGTTTAATTCATTGGAAACTAGACTCATAGATATTAAATTATGTTGGTATATAATCCAATAATTCCAAGTATATTGGGATAAAATCTCATTTACATTTGACTAATTTTAAGCACATTATGAGTGTAACTTGTGAAGACCTTTGCCGACTTTTGTTCCACAACTTGCTTGACTTCAAAATGTAGAAAACAACTATCATAAAATAAAAATCAACTCATATCATAACCTCCTTATCATGTAATGAACCATAGTCTCACCCTAAAGTACATGTTATAACATTCCAAACTCGTCGACTTTCGGCGAATCTTATTTTCTTCAATTGGTTTAGCTTCTAAGCTTTCCAACCCTCTTGGTACTCGTTATTCATGATCTTAAATATTTGTAACATCCAATGTAACATGATTAACTTACTTTATATTCCATCAAATATAATCTTATTTCTGAGCTTACATCAATTGACTTGCGATGTACTCTCACGTACGAAATCATGGGGTGTAAAAAAAAAAAAATATATATATATATATATATAGTCGATTGTGCTCATTAAGAGTGTACAGACTCCGGAGGGGCTCCTACAACCCAAGCACTATATTGCTGCGGCGTGCATCCCGATCCATATAATATCCGCTGCGGTGTACAGCCCGACCCATAACTATCCTCATAATCTCGATTCTTAGCCTCACTCAGAAATCCTCTCAGGACACTCTGGCAACTCATCTCGACAACACCGGACTCGGCCCAAAATACCTCACAGTATCCTAAAACAGTGTGATGACAGTGCAATAGCAGCACGTAATAAACATAACTGAGTTCATAAATTTTTCTATCAAAAATAGTGTGAGAATAGTGTCAAAATACCCTTGAGGATCTAAACAGATCGGCACAAGGCCCCAAACATGACATACTACCCATAATATAATATAAGCCTAAAAAATACAGGATATCTTATGATTTCAAATCAAGTATGCGGCTTAATAGTCACTACGGGACAGACCAAGTCACAATTCCTATCGGTGCATGCCCACACTCTCGCCACCTAGCATGTGCGTCACCTCATTTACCAAAACAATATTCATACCCTCAGTTCTAGAGTTACAATCGTTACTTACCTCCAAAACAATCCAAAACCTACTCTGCGATGCTCTTGCCCCTTGAATCGGCTCCCGACTGCTACGGATCTAACCAAAACCAGATTAACATCATCAATATACGGTAAAGGAACAAGGCCCAATCCAAAACTACAAGATTTTGGCACAATTCCAAAAATTGGTCAAACCCAAGCCCCGGGCCCACGTCTCGAAATTTGATAAAAATAACAACTAGAATCCTCATTCCCCCACGAGTCTACCCATACTAAATTTACCAAAATCCGAACTCAATTGCCCACTCAAATCATTAAAAGAAATTCCCAATTCTTCCTCCCATTTTTCCCCAATGTCCACTTTAATTCCTCAAATTACATGGTAAAAATCAAGGTTAAATCATGAAATTAACCCAAATGCGATTGAAGAACACTTACCTCAAGAACTTCACTGAAAATCTCCTCCAAATCCTCCTTCTCCCGAGCTCTCTAGTGGTCTTTTGAGTTATGACCAAAAACCCCCATACTTGAAACTTAAACTTTCTGCCCAGCTATTTCCTTCATCGCAATCGCGGAAATTGCCTCGCAATCGCGAAGCACAAAAATGGACTGGCCCCCAACTTACCTTATGCGATCGCAGAAACACACACGCGATCGCGGATAAAAAGCTACCAAAGCAACGCGATCGCAACCCTTACTACACGACCGCGTAGAGAAATTCCTTCCCTCACGACTGCTCCAAATCCTTCTTCGCAATCGCGACCTCAACCACGCGATCGCGGTAGCCAACTGGACAGAACCTCGCGATCGCAGACCCAAAATGGCGATCGCATAGAACAAATTTCCCAGCTGCCCTCAACATACCTACGCGATCGCGGCCGCACTCTTGCGATCGCATAGAAGGAAACAAGCAACATAAATTGCAGCAGCAACAGCAGTCTCTTTAAAGCCAAACACACTCAGATAACCACCCGAAACTCACCTGAGGCCCTTGGGACCCCAACCAAATATGAAAACATATCGCATAACCTCATTCAAACTTAGTCGAGCCTTCAAAATACCAAAAACAACCCAAAAAGACCAAAAATCACATCAAATTCAAGCCTATGAACTTTGAAACTTCTAAATTTCGCCAAAGATGCCGAAACCATCCCAAACACGTCTGATTGACCTGAAATTTTGCACACACATCCAAAATGAAACTAAAAACCTGTTCCAACTTCCAGAATTCCATTCCGACCCCGATAGCTAATTTTTCACTAAAACGATCGGAAATTGCGAAAAACTCAATTTTGCCAATTCAAGCCTAATTCTACATCGGACATCAAAACCACATTCTGAACACACTCCTAAGTCCCAAATCACCTAATGAAGCTATCCGAGCCATAAAATCTACATTCCGAGGTCGTTTACCAATAAGTCAACTCCTAGTTGACTTTTCCAATTATTAAGCAAATTTAAGAGACTAAGTGTCTCAGTTCTCACCACAACCACTCCGAACCCGAAACAACCGGCCCAACATAAAATAAATAGGCTAAGCAACATATGATAAGCATAAATAGGGAAAACGGGGATAAAATGCTCGGAACCACCGGTCGAGTCGTTACACATACCCACCTCTTGAGTCCTCAATGGATTCAATATGTAAAGCGAGAAAATGAAGGGGGAAATCATCCTCTCGGTCGATGTATCCGGTACAATTCAAGATAACAAGTTTCATGTCATCGAAGGTGGCATGAGATACAATGCTTTGCTTGGAAGGCCATGGATTCATAGTATGAGGGTGGTGTCATCAACCCTTCATCAAATGATGAAGTTTCCTAAAAAGGGATGGAGTAAAAACGGTATATGGAGAGCATCATGCGGCAAATGAGATGTTTGCAGTACAGGACATGGCACCGGCACCCATATCCTCCACCTCGGAGGGGTCAGCAGAAAAACAGGTCCCCGAGGATAATGAAGAAGACTTCCTCACTCCTCGAACCTTCGTTTCCCCGAAGAATCAGACGTAACAAAATCAACGGACGAAAAATTAGAGCAAGTTGTTTTGATGGAACATCTCCCAGATCGAAAGGTATACCTAGGAACGGGATTAACTCCCAAACTCAAGAAGAAACTCACTCAATTTCTTATTAACAACATTGATTGCTTTGCTTGGTCCCACTTAGACATGACAGGGATCCCATCGGAAATATCCACCCATCGGCTAAGCATCAACCCCAAGTTCAAACCGGTGAAGCAAAAAAAGAGGCCTCAGTCCGAGGTAAAACATGTGTTCATCAAAGACGAGGTAACGAAACTCCTCAAAATAGGGTCCATCAGCGAAGTAAAATATCCCGAAGGGTTGGCCAATATAGTAGTAGTTCCCAAAAAGGGGGAAAAATTAAAAATGTGCATAGATTATAAATACTTAAATAAAGCATGCCCTAATGACTCATTCCCGTTGCCCAACATTGATCGCTTGATTGATGCCACGGCTGGCCACGAGATCCTTACCTTTCTCGACGCCTACTAATCAATTCAAATGAACCCCGAGGATAGGGAAAAAATTTGTTCATCACGAAGTATGGAACATACTGCTACAATGTAATGCCCTTCGGGCTAAAAAATACAGGGCGACGTACCAACGCTTAGTTAATAAGATGTTCGAACATCAAATAGGCAAATACATGGAAGTTTACATTGATGACATGCTAGGTAAGTCCCTGCGCGTAGAGGACCATTTGACTCATTTGCAGGAAACTTTTGACATCCTTAGAAGCTACAACTTGAAGCTCAACCCCAATAAATGTGCCTTAGGCATAGGTTCGGGAAAATATTTAGGCTTCATGGTATCAAACAGGGGGATCAAAATCAACCCCGACAAAATCAAGGCCAACGAAGAAATCACGGTGGTGAACAATGTAAAGGTCGTACAGCGTCTGACCGGACGGATAGCAGCGTTAGGCCGATTGATCTCGAGGTCATCAGATCGGAGCCATCACTTTTTTCCCTACTCAAAAAGAAAAACAACTTTGAGTGGACTCTGGAGTGCCAGCACGCCTTGGAGGAGTTAAAGCGGTATCTCTCAAGCCCGCCTTTCCTCCACACCCCAAAGGAGGACGAAATGCTATACTTGTACTTAGCAGTGTCCGAGGTAGCGGTAAGTGGCGTGTTGGCTTGAGATGAGAAAGGTACACAATTCCCTGTCTATTATGTGATTCGAACCCTGGGAGATGCTGAAACCAGGTATCCGCACTTAGAAAAATTATCTCTTGCATTAATAAGTGCATCTCGAAAATTGAAGCCTTATTTTCAATGTCACCGTATATGTGTTTTAACAACATATCCTCTTCGAAATATATTGCATAAACCCGAATTATCAGGTCAAATGGGTCATCGAACTCGAGGGGTATGATATCGAATATCAGCCCCGAACGGCTATCAAGTCCCAAATTTTGGCGCACTTCATGGCCGACTTTATGCCCGCCCTTGTGCCCGAGGTAAAAAAAGAACTTCTACTAAAAACGGGCACATCATCAAGGGTATGGACCATATTCACCGACGGTGCCTCGAACGTGAAAGGATCTGGGCTCTGCATAGTTCTGAAGCCACCTACGGGTGGCATGATTAGACAATCTATAAAAACTGCAAAGTTGACTAACAACGAAGCCGAGTATGAGGCTATGATTGCAGGTCTCGAATTGACCAAAGGCCTAGGATCGGAAGTCATCGAAGCAAAATGTGATTCCCTTCTGGTAGTAAATCAGGCAAATGGGAGCTTCGAGGCTCGAGAGGACAGGATGCAACGATACCTAGACAAACTTCAAGTCACTTTGCATTGCTTCAAAGAATGGACTCTGGTCCACATACCTCTAGAGAAAAACAGCGAGGCCGATCCACTTGTAAACCTGGGATCATCCATCGAGGAAGATGACATACTCCCCAGGGTTGTTGTTCAACTATCCAATTCGGTGATTAAAGAAGGCCATGCCGAAATCAACTCCACCAGCCTGACATGGGATTAAAGAAATAAGTACATCGATTATTTAGGAAGTGGGAAGCTACCCACGGACCTAAAAGAATCAAGGGCCCTTCGGACCAAAGCAACTCGATTTTCACTCGATGAGAATGGAGCTCTATACAGAAGAACCTTCGATGGGCCCCTAGCAGTATGCTTAGGACCAGGAGACACGGATTACGTGCTTTGAGAAATCCACGAGGGCACCTGAGGAAATCACTCTGGTGCTGATTCCTTAATTCGAAAGGTGATCAGAGTAGGTTACTATTGGGACAGCATGGAAACGGACACCAAAGAATTCATCCGAAAATGCGACAAGTGTCAAAGACTTGCACCAATGATCCACCAACCCGGTGAACAGCTACATCCAGTCTTATCACCATGGCCATTCATGAAATGGGAAAAGGACATCGTCGGTCCCCTACCAACGGCGCCAGGTAAAGCTAGATTTATTCTATTCATGATTGACTACTTCTCAAAATGGGTGGAAGCACAAGCCTACGGGAAGATAAGAGAAAAAGAAGTCATCGGCTTCATCTGGGATCACATCATGTGCCGATTCGGGATCCCCTTCGAGATAACGTGTAATAAGGGGAAGCAGTTCATCGGAGGCAAAGTAACAAAGTTTCTCGAGGATCACAAAATCAAAAGGATCCTATCAACGCCCTACCACCCATGTGCAAATGGTCAGGTTGAGTCTACAAACAAGACCATCATTCAAAACTTGAAAAAGAAGTTAGAAAATGCGAAAGGAAAATGGAGAGAAATGTTGTCCGAGGTGCTATGGGCATATCGGACAACCTCCAAATCGAGCATAGGAGAGACGCCGTTCTCTTTGGTATACGGGTCCGAGGCTTTGATACCGGTCGAGGTTGGAGAGCCAAGCGCCAGATTACAACATGCCACCGAGGAATCAAACAATGAGGCCATGACTACAGCATCCAAACTATTAGATGAAAAGCGAGAAGCTTCACTGGTCCGGATAGCCGCCCAAAAACAAAGAATTGAAAGATACTATAACAGGAGAACAAACTTCCGACATTTCAGAGTCGGGGACTTAGTCCTAAGGAAAGTCACCCTAAACACTCGAAACCCTAATGAAGGGAAGCTAGGCCCGAGCTGGGAAGGACCGTACCACGTCCTCAGAGTAATCGGCAAAGGGTCCTACAAACTCGGCACCATGGAAGGCGAGCAACTTCCAAACAATTGGAACATATCAATGCTCAAACGCTATTATTGCTACGGTATAACCTTCTCCCTTTTCATTTTTTGCTTCACACTAATTTTTTACAGGCGTCCTATGGAAGACACTGTAGCACCCTTCAGCTCGAAGGCCTTAGGTTTTAAAGCATGTGTTGCACTCTTTTTCCCTCATATCGGATTTTATCCCAAATGGGTTTTACCGACGAGGTTTTTAACGAGGCAACATCCGTATGCTACCTAAGGAGAAATCATCAAGTATTCAAGGCTTCTCTTCGATCAACCTCAAATACTGAGGGACATCCCCCCGGGAAATCACCTCCTCGAAGAAATTAAAAGATGCCAAAGAGGGTATCGATAGGAGAATGATGTATCGGACCAAACGGTCGAATGAACCATCTCCACGTAAAATAATCGAACCCTCGATGGCGAAAACATGTATACTTGTACCAAGTAATCGATGGAGAATATTTTATCATCAAAACACTTAGCGCTTCAAAGAACTTTGCTATTTTCACAAGAAACGGCCCCAGGGCCAGAAATTTTTCGGACACTCGGGGACACACATCAAAAACTCGAAGCCGTAAGACCTCATGAACGGAAACTTCGAGCTCATAAGACCTAGATCAGGCAATATCGCATCTGTAAGACCTCAACGAGGCATGCTAAAACTTGTAAGCCCTCAACGAGGCAACATCAAATTTGTAAGACCTCAACGAGGCATGTTCAAATTCATAAGCCCTCCATGAGGCGCCAATGTAAGACCTCCATGAGGCAATATCAACAATGTAAGACCTCCATGAGGCAATATCAACAATGTAATACCTCTATGAGGCAACATCAAGTTTATAAGACCTCAATGAGGAAACATCAAAAAGTTTTCTATTTTAACAAGGAATGGCTCCAAAGACAAAAACATTCGATGTCCCGGGGACTATCATCGACAGTCACCTCATCGAGCCATCAAAAACTCGAAGCCATAAGACCTCAGGGCCGGCAACTTCGAGCTCATAAGCGCTCATAAGGAAAGATCAAACTTGTAAGACCTCAAGCAAGGCATGTACAAACCTGTAAGACCTCAAGCAAGGCATGTACAAATTTGTAAGACCTTAAAAAGGCATAATCCTGATATGAAAGTCAAGGTTATATATTCGAACTTGTAAGACCCCTAAAAAGGCATACCCTCGACATAGACGCCGAGGCTATCTCACTCGGGGACTAAAAAGCTACGGCCAAATTCAATGACCACGATCATAAGGCTCCGACCAAACCAATGCGACTCGGAGACGTCCGACCGTCGCCATAAAATCACAGGCCTCCAATTACTTCAAAAATACTTCGAAAAGAACCGGTTAATCAGGCTACCCTCGACATAAGCGAAAGAGCTTCGATCATATCAGCTCCAAACAATGAAAAGGCTTCAAAAAAATTAACCTTCGAGCGAAACCTCCTGAGGTGCTCATTTATCGTCACATAACGGCTCATAATCGAGGTTCATTCGATCCGTCGAAGAATCGAACGAACACAAAAACATCAAAAAGTCTTTAACGAGGGAAAACTCTAGCCACACTAAAGGTCGTACCGACCCAATGCGTAAGATCCTAAGCGCCATCCACACTAAAGGTCGTACCTACCCAATGCGTAAGAGCCTAAGAGCCAGCCACACTAAAGGTCGTAGTGACCCAATGTGTAAGAGCCTAAGAGCCAGCCATATTAAAAGTCGTACCGACCTAATGTGTAAGATCCTAAGCGCCAGCCTAAAGAGCCTCAGGACCGATTTAAAAAACCTAAGGGTCGATGAGCTCATGTCGAAACCCGACTCGAGGACTGAGCCCTAAACGGTTAACTAAAGTGCCTAAGGTCCAATGCATAAGAGCCAATGGTCCAGCCTAAAAAGACTCAGGGGAAATTTATAACCCCAAGGGTTTCATTTCGAAGTCCAATTCATTGGGATAATCATCAACAAGCATCAAAGTCTATTCCAAGAAACCAGGAAAAAACAAGGAGTAACGAAAAGCCTTTTATATATGATAAAGGATCACAAAGCATATTTACAAAGCTCAAAGTCGGAGCCCTTGCACTGGGAAAAATAACAAATGAAAACCTAATCTACCTCCGGGGTGTGCCTGCAATGGCTCCCTCTGAGGTTATGCCTTCAGCGGCTTGGCTCTCGGCCCTGAAGTCTTCAATGGCCTCTTCCCCCTATAGGACTTCCCCTTCATATTCATCATCTTCTGAGCCACTGCTCGAATCATCTTCGGAAGCAAGCAAGGCCGTTGATTCCTCTTCTAGGGTCTTCACCCTCTCGATCTCAGAAGAAAAATTGAGGGCCCCTGCATGTATATCCTCGAGAGACTGCCTTCGAGATCTTAATAGGGCATGCTCATAGGGCTCGGGCAAGCTCAAGCTCGGCCTCCTCAGATGTTTTCCTGGCTTGGGAATTTGCAGCAGCATCATCATCTTTGTACGAGGATATGAGCGCATCGGCTTCATCCTTAATTGAAGATAGATGCATTGGCCGATTCAGCATAGAGGTCCTTATACTTATTACTCTCCGCCCTTGCATCCCGAAGACGATGCTCAATCAAGGATAACTTCCCTTGGAGGGTATCTCTCTCATATTTAAACGAGCTCGGAGGTCAAGCATTTCTTCCTCCTTTTTGGCAAAAAGAGCCCTGAGCTCATCTGCCTCCGATGAAAACCTCCTACACTCCCCCTCGTAATGGGTCAACTCAGCCTGAAACTTCGCAGTGGCCCGATTAAAAAGAACTCTTGCCTGAAATCATAAAGGAAGGAGAGTTAGAGAAATAATGATCAAAGCTCGAAACAATCGATGAAAAAATTACCTGTTTGCAGAGCCTCTCGGCTTCCTCGAAAGAGAGCGAGGTGTTGGTTGATTTCCCAATGCACACGCAAGTGTACGTGGTCGACAAGTAATATAGGAATTGAAGTCCAGATATCGTACCCACAGGGACTTGTGATTAACTATCCACTAAACTAAACTCAAACAAATATTTAACTAGAATTAATCTAAAATAGTAAATCAAAAGATTAAATAGACAACTAACTTAAAGATGAATTCAAGGTAAATTGATATTCTAGAGTTATGGGTTGTTAAACAATCACGTTGAGTTTTCGACCTAAATCTTCTAATCAGGTTTATTGATTGACGAGGTTAATATTGCTCGTAGCCTTCTCCCGAAGTACAACTCGCCTATTCAAGCTAATCTAATGCCTATATTCCTATGGAATCAGGATTAACAAGAACGCATTAATAATTCCCGTATAATAACCAAGCAAGGCGATTAGGTATATTCCTATCCTAACCGCAAATCCGCTCCCCTGAAGGGTTAAGATCTTGCTCTACCCAATCTTATATGCAATCTAGAATTCCCTCTCCCGAGTTCAACCCTAGATTCGTAGATAGTATTCAATTGTTGATCAAGCAATTGAATAATTAAGCACAAGATTGAATAAACAAACCAATTAAGATAAACAATAAGAATAATTCAAGCTTCAACTACAACATTCATGTAACACCCAATACTCTAGAACGACTACACTATAAAACTAAAAGAAGAGAAGAGAAGAAAAACTAAATAGAATCCTCTGTCAAAAGTCCTCCAACGAATTCCCCCCTTAATGTGATGTTTGATGTTTTTGGGTCTATTTATATGTTTAGAATGAACCCTAAACATCTCAAAGACTTCTATTCTAACTTGGAAACACTTAAAACCCGTCAAAACTCGGTTTCTCACTGTCCCGGGGCCCAGGCGTTTCAGCCCTAAAGCCTGGGTAAAGCCAGGCTGGGCCAGGCGTTACAGCCCTAAGGCCTGGGTAACGCCTGGTCCCCCCAGGCGTTTTGGGTCTAACGCCTGGGTAACGCCAGGCTGCCCCAGGCTGTTTGGCTTGGCGCCTGGCTATCCCCCGGGTGTCCCCTCTCGCGTATTCTTCGACGTATTTGCATCCGTTTAGCCCCGTTTCCATTTCCAATTCACCTACACATAAAATAAACCCTATTAGGCACATACGACGTGTATTTTATCATTAAAGCTCATAAAATGCGAGGGATATAATGCTTAAAATCACGAATTCTAGCCACACATCACGAGGCGTTAAGTTCGGGATTCTTCTCGGCCATAATGAATAGCCCTTCAATTACGTCCTTCCCTCTGAGAGACGCCCCCGTGTCGGAAGATTCTATATTATGGGCATTTCGTATCTCCCTCGGGGAAAATGCTGGAACTAGTGGAGAATCACCTACATCAATAACCCCGGCTGGATTGATCGGGGCTTTCGGCTCACAACTGGGCTCTCTTAACTCATCTACCAAGTTCCCTTCGTCCCAGGGAATATTATGACTATCAACCGGCTCAGGGACATCATCCGACCCACCCTCGAAAGCCTCTTCGGCCTGAGGCAGGATGGCATCACCCACTTCTGGTTTAGAAGCCCTCGGCTCAAAAGTCATCGGCTCAGCAGAAGTCGAAGCAGTTATGCTTCCACTTCCCCCAGGCATTATCGGGGAATCATTTTTCTCATTTGAGGCCGCGAAATCAGCCTCAGACTTTTGCACTCTTGCCCTCTTTGGCTTCAAAGACTCAGTCGGCGATCTCCCTTTTCTCTTCTTCTCCTCATTCGGTTTTGAGGTATCTGCTTCCCCAGGCGGTTCTTCTCTCATCAAAGAGGCCTCCCCTAGGCCTTCATAAGCACAGAACATAAACACGAGAATTTAGAATATATTCAGGGGATATCTCTTTTAAAGAACTCAGGTATTGCAAAAGGGAAGGCCTCACTATGATTTTTAGCTTCCCATCGGCCCCTGGCCAGGTCGCACCATACGCGCTCAACATACGGGCAGGTCTAATCGAGCTAGCGAACCCATCCCAAGAGATAATTAATCGCATCGTGGTACCACGCAACAGTTGCATCATCAAATGGAGTTAGTTCAAGGGGAAGTTGGTACGAAGGAAAGTGAAAAAAGCTCAATTAAATTATTTGCTTACGCTTCATGTTCCATTCCTCAGGGAATGGAATCCTATCAGCAGGGATAAGGTCTGAGGTTCTGACTCTGACAAACCGGCTCATCCATCCCCGGTATTTGTCGTCCTCGATGCAGGTAAAGAACGCTTGGGAGGATCGACGGTGTAGCTTGATTAAACCCTCTCGGAAGAGATGAGGGCTATACAATCTGATCAAATGATCGAGGGTGAAAGTAATTCCCTCAACCATGTTAGAAATATATCCAACCATATATACAATCCTCTAGAAAGAGGGATAAATCTGACCGAGTGTCATTCGGTACTGACGACAGAAGTCGAGAATCACCGGATCTATCAGTGGAGAAGAAGAATCTACAGGGCCTAAAGTGAAAGGATATGTATATACGCTGAGGAAGTCAGCTTCATGTGTGACTGCTTTCCTCAAATGTATGGATTTCTACTTGTACTTCTTCTCCCCAGCGGCAATCTGTCTTTACCTTCTTCACCTCGGTCACTACACTTATGTAACGAGACATGGGCTTGCATCGGCCTGGTGTAGAAGGGGATTTCTTGATGGTAAAATCGGAGACGGTGTCAAAAGTCCAGGAATGCACTACTCGATACTAGGAGGAGTTTTTGGTTTTCCCTTAGACGGGCGTGATGAATAATTGGCTCCCTCTTTTTGAGGAACCGTTTTGGAGGTTTATTCCATAATTGTAACTAAGTTTCAAAGAAATAAGATGAATGCAAAAATCTATGAGCTATGTTTTGAAAACTTGAAGATGTTGTAAAAGCGTGAAAGGAAAACAATTGAAGTATTTATAGAATCCATTTGGGCATGTTTGAGAAGCGGGAAGGTCGAACCAATAGCGGTTCATGGGCTTCTCGAGAATCGTGCTAATAGCAACCTCTGTACAACCTTTATGTCATGTCATGTAATGTTCTGACGAGGCTGAAATCATAAAGCGAGTATCGAAAAGGTAAGAATTCAAGACCATTTCTTATCATTTTATTCTAATGAATGCGGGGACTATCTGTATACGGCTAAAATCGGAGAGTCCGATTTTATGATCATTATGGCATTTCGTAGCCCGTCTTCAAAGGGCTCGAGGCACAGTTCGAGGTTCGACACCAAGGAAGCATATTGAGGATCCCCCACGCTCGACCTCGGAGCGGCATAAATCGAAGACCGTCATGAGAAGGCAGGAAATTCCCAAAAGGCACGTGGCTAGAGATCCAAATCTGCAAGAATAATACGAGTCTGTACCGTGACATTAAATAGATGTACCAGCTGCATTTCTTTGAATAATTACACAAGTACCATGATGGGATTTCCCCTATTTTATAAATGGGACCCTAGTCATTTTGTAACATATACGATATTGAATACAAGAAGAAGAATATTCTCTGCTCTCTAACTCAAACATTCTTTACAATTGTTCCAATGATTTATTGCTTTCAATTCATCGTGTTCATTGATTGTTCTTCACTTATTTCTCATTGTTGATCATAAAGAGGCCATCTTCGAGGCCCTCAATTTTGTTATATCTTCATCGACCTCCCTCTGTCAAGCACTCGAGCTCGACCTCGAGGCCCTACTTCGGCCAGTTCGAGACCCTGTCTCTCAATAGCTCGGTCTGCATATCTCTACTTTCCTTTGTTATTATCAAACTTTCTTTACTTATATTTAGCATATATTTTCTAACAACTAGTATTAAAATAAATCACATATTTTTAAAACCACAAAATCAAATTTAATTGTAATTATCATTTTCACGGTAAACAAAGTTCTTAGACAAAATTTTGATGTTTTATCGGGATTTTGGTATCGGATTTCAGTAATTTTGGTAAGGTTGAACTCGTGGTTGAATGGGTGATCGTATTTTATGACTTTTTACTCGATTTCGAGACGTGGGTCCGAGTCGACTTTTTGGGGTGATTTTCTAATTTCTTGTTAAAGTCTTGATTTCATTAATTATATTAGCTTCTTATAGTTATATTTATAGTACGAAATTGCTTTTGGCTAGATTAGGGCCATTCGCGTTGGAAAGTCGAGGGAAGGCGCTCTTATTGACTAATTGAGCTTGATTTGAGGTACCTCGGGAGATCCCCTTATCAGGCATATTTACTTTTGAGACTACGAGGCAGTACCTCGGGAGATCCCCCTGTTGAGCATTTACTTTTGGGGGAACGAGGCGGTACCTTGGGAGATCCCCTGTTGAGCATTTACTTTTGGGACTACGAGGCAGTACCTGGGGAGATCCCTCTGTTGTTTACCTTTGGATTACGAGGCGATACCTCGGGAGTGCCCCCTGTTGTTTACCTATATTTAATGTGTTGTTATTTTTGCGAAACTTTTTGTTGCTTAAATTCTCAGGTATTTCAAAATATTATTATATATTTTGTCTTGCTTATATTTTAAACCAGTAGGACCCTAACCTGACCTCGTCACTACTCTACCAAGCTTAGGCTTTGGACTTATTGGGTACCGTTGTGGCGTACTCATACTACACTTCTGCACATTTTTGTGCAAATCTAGGTTCTTTCCATCAGACCAGATACCAATGAGTTGGACCGCACATGGAGACTTCAAGGTATATATGCCAGTGTCCGCAGACCTCGGTTGTCCCTCCCTCTATCCCGTTTATGTTGTTTCACTTATTCTCTTTAGACTTGATGTATAAAGACACTTAGTATTTTCTCTCAGAAGATTGTGACGTATTTCTACTGAGTTTTGGGAGTTGTAATTATTTAAATTTCAATTTTCTATTTATATATCATGTGTTGCTATTGGAGTTCAGTTTTATACTCAATTTTTCTGCAAATTATTAGGCTTACATTGTCGTAAAGACTAGATTCCATCACGAAATCCTATGGAAGGAAACTAGAGTCGTGACAAGTTGGTATTGGAGCTCTAGGTTCATAGGTGTTATGAGTCACAAACAGGTTTAGTAGAGTCTCGCGGATCGGTACGGAGATGTTTGTACTTATCTTCGGGAGGCTATGGAACTGTTAGGAAAAGATTCACTTCTTTGATTCCTTATTGTGTGATATTTTGACTTCGGATTCTAAAATTATGTCTTTCTATTCTCTCACGGATGGTGAGGACACGTACAGCTAGATCAGATGACTAGACACCCACGCCCTCTGCTAGAGCCGCGAGAGGACGGGGCCAGGGTAGAGGCTGAGCCGTCAACGTGGTGCAGCCAGAGCACCCGCACGAGCTACTATAGAGGAGCCACCAGTAGCTCCAGTTGGAGGGCAGGCACCCGAGGTGCCCATTACCCCATCAGCCCTCTAGGAGACTCTAGCCCAGTTTCTAGCCATGTTCAGCACATTGGCTCAAGCAGGATTGATACCCCTTGCTCCTCCCATATCTCAGGACGGGAAAGGAGCACATACTACCGTTGCCAGTACCCCAAAGCAGTGAGTTCAGTTCGACCAGGTTCCAGATATCATAGTGATACAGCCAGTAGTTCCAGTTCAGCCCAAGGTTAGGGCAGCAACTTTTGAGACGGAGGAGCTCGGGCTCGAGAGATATAAGAAGTACCACCCTCCTACTTTCAGTGGCTTGGCGTCAGAAGATTCCTAGGGTTTTCTTGAGGAGTGCCAGCGTATCCTCCATACTATGGGTGTTGTGGAGACTAGTGGGGTTTACATTCACTATGTTCCAGCTTAGAGAAGCGACCTATCAGTGGTGGCGCGTGTGCGAATTGGGTAGTCCGATTGAGGCAGCTTCACTCACTTGGACTCAGTTCTCATACATGTTCTTGAGGGAGTATTTTACCCAGGGTCTCAGAGATGCATGGCGCGTAGAGTTTGAGCAAGTGCGCCAGGGTTCTATGACCGTGTCAGAGTATGCAGTATGATTCCGTGATTTTGCTAGGCATGCACCGGCCTTGGTGCTAGTGTTCGAGAGCAGTTTCATCGATTTATTGAAAGGCTCAACCCCAGTATCCAATTGAACATGGCCCAAAAGTTGGAGATGGATATTGTGTACTAGCAGGTAGTAGGGATTGCTAAAAGATTGGAGGGTATGCTGACTCGAGATAGAGATGAGAGAGAAAGGCCAAGAGGTCTCGAGAGTCTGGAGCTTATAGTAGCACTCGTGCCCCAGCTACAACTTGTCCAGGCAGAGGTTATATAGGTCGCCCTATCCATTCAGCACTTTTGGCCGCCAGCGGTGCTCTGACCACTACTAGGCCCCAGGATCCTTATTATGCACCGCTAGAGTCTAGTGTGCCTCTTGTACAGGGAGATTTCAGTGGTTAGTCCAATCAATCAGGCTCGAGCTAGTCACAGTATCCACGTCCTCCGAGTGCTTTTTTTGAGTGTGGAGACACTCACCATATGGTGAAGGATTGCCCCAGACTTAGGAGGGGTACACCTCCACAAATTTCTTAGGCACCGCGTGCTCCACCATGTCCTCTGGCTATGGTTAAAGCACCAGCTACCACCCCACCTATACAACCAGCTAAAGGTAGAGGTCGGACAGGTAGATGTCGCTCTAGAGGGGGAGGCCAAGCCAGATATTATGCCTTTCCTTCTATGACAGAGGCAGTTGCATCCAATTCTGTCATCACATATACTATTCTTGTATGTCATAGAGATGCATCAGTCTTATTTGATCCAGGATCCACTTATTCCAATGTGTCATCTTATTTTGCTCTGTATTTGGGTGTATCCCCTGTTTATCTGAGTTCTCCTATTTATGAATCTACACCAGTGGGTGATTCTATTGTTGTTGACCGTGTGTATCAGTCGTGTTTGATTGTTCTTAGTGGTTTTGAGACCACACCCGATTTGTTATTGCTCAGTATAGTGGATTGTGATGTCATTTTGGGTATGGACTGGTTGTCACCCTATCACTCTATCTTTGATTTTCACGCCAAAACGGTAACGTTAGTTATGCCAGGTCTATCGCGGCTAGAGAGGAGAGATACCTTAGATCATGTTCCTAGTAGGGTTGTCTCATTTCTTAAAGATCAATGAATGGTTGAAAGGGAGTGTGGTGTGTATCTGTCCTATGTGAGGGATGTTAGTATTGATACTCTTACTGTTAAGTCAGTCCCGGTAGTAAGGGATTTTACAGACGTATTTTTGGAAGATCTTTCGGGAATGCTGCCCGACAGAGATATTGACTTTGCAGTTGATTTGTTGCCGGGTACCCAGCCCATTACTATTTCACCTTATCCTATGGCCCTAGTAGATTTGAAAGAATTAAAGGAATAATTGCAAGATTCTCTCGATAAGGGATTCATTCGGCCTAGTGTATTGCCCTGGGGTGCTCCTGTCTTGTTTCTAAAGAATAAGGATGAATCTATGCAAATGTGTATTGATTATAGCCAGTTGAACAAGGTTATAGTGAAGAACATGTATCCTTTGCCACATATTGATGACTTATTTGATCATCTTCAGGGAGCTAAGGTGTTCTCTAAGATCGACTTGAGTTCTATCATATGTTGAAGATTCGGGAACCAAATATCTCGAAGACTACTTTCAGGACTCGGTATGGTCATTACGAGTTACTTGTGATGTCTTTTGGGCTGACCAACGCCCCTGCAACATTCATGCACTTGATGAATATTGTATTTCAGCCCTATCTTGACTCTTTCGTCATTGTGTTTATTGACGAATTCTGGTGTACTCTCGGAATCGAGAGGATCATGATCAGCACCTGAGGACCGTGCTTCAAGCGTTGAAAGAAAAGAACTTAAATGCAAAAGTTTCAAAGTGTGAATTTTGGCTGGATTCAGTGGTATTTTTGGGTCATGTAGTATCGAGAGAGGGGATCAAGGGAGATCCAAAGTTTCTTTGGTTTAGCGGGTTACTACCATCGATTTGTAGAGGGTTTCTCATCTATTGCAGCACCTAGGACCAAATGGACCTAGAAGGGTGCTCCTTTCAGGTGGACCGAGGAGTGTGAGGAGAGCTTTCAAAAGCTCAAGACTGCTTTGACTACAGCCCCAGTGTTGGTAACTGGTTCAGGGTCCTATACAGTATATTGTGATGAATCGCGCATTAGTCTCGGCGTGATGTTGATGCAGGACAGTAGGGTGATTGCCTACACGTCTAGACAACTAAAGGTGCATGAGATGAACTATCATGTCCACGACCTTGATTTAGTAGCTATTGTTCATGCCTTGAAGATCTGGCGACATTACCTGTGTCCCTTGTAAGGTTTTCACTGATCACCGGAGTCTACAGCATATGTTTAAACAGAAGAATCTTAACTTGCGACAACGGAGATGGTTGGAGCTGCTTAAGGATTATGACATCACCATTATCTATCATCCCGGGAAGGCCAATGTGGTGATCAATGCCTTGAGTCGCAAGGCGAATAGTTTGGGAAGTTTGACATATCTACCAGTAGCAGAGAGACCTTTAACATTGGATGTTCAGGCTTTGGCCAACTAGTTCATCAGATTGGTTGTTTCTGAGCCGAACATAGTGTTGGATTGTGGTTTTTCTTAGTCTTCTCTTTATGATCGTATCAGAGAGCGCCGGAATGATGACCCCCATCTGCTTTTCCTCAAGGACACGGTTCAGCACGGCGATGCCAATGAGGTCACTATTGGAGATAACGGTGTATTGTAGATGCATGGCAGGCTATGTGTGCCTAATGTAGATGGTTTGTGTGAGTAGATTCTCTAGGAGGCTCACAGTTTGCGGTACTCCATTCACCCAGGTGCCGCAAAGATGTATCAGGACTTGAGGCAGCACTATTGGTAGAGGCGGATGAAGAAGAACATAGTGGAATATGTAGCTCGGTGTTTAAATTGTCAGTAGGTGAAGTATGAGCATCAGTAACCAGGTGGATTGCTTCAGAAGTTAGATATTCTAGAGTAGGAGTGCGAGCGAATCACGGTGGCTTTCGTTGTTGGGCTCCCACGGACTCAAAATAAGTTCGATGCAGTTTGGGTGATTATGGATAGATTGACCAAGTCAACTCATTTGGAGTAGCTGGCTAAGGTTTATATCCGCGACATTGTCAAACTTCATGGAGTACCGGTATCTATCATCTCTAACGAGGGTACGCAATTTACATCGCAGTTCTGAAGGGCCGCAATGTGTAAGTTAGGTGCTCGGGTGGAGTTGAGTACATCATTTCACCCTCAGACGGGCGGACAGTTCGAGCGCACTATTTAGATATTTGAGGATATGATTCGTGCGTATATGATGGATTTTGGGGGTGCTTGGGATCAGTTCTTTCCACTTGCTGAGTTTGTAACAACAACAGTAATCAGTCGAGTATTCAGATGGCGTTGTATGGTAGACGGTGCTGGTCTCCAGTGGGTTGGTTCGAGCCAGGCTAGGCTAGGCTATTGGTAAAAATTTGGTTCAGGATGCCTTGGAGAAAGTTAAATTGATTCAGGATCGACTTCGTATAGCCCATTCCAGGCAGAACAGTTATGCGAACTGGAAGGTTCTCTATGTAGAATTCATGGTTGAGGAGCGGGTCTTGCTCCGGGTTTCACCCATGAAGGGTGTTATGAGGTTCGGAAAGAAGGGAAAGTTGAGCCCTAGGTATATCTGGCCTTTTGAGATTCTTGAGAGGGCTGGAGAGATAGCTTAAAGACTTGCACTGTCACCTATTCTCTATGCAGTTCATCCAGTATTCCATGTTTCCATGCTCTGGAAGTATCACGGCGATCCGTCTCATGTGTTGGACTACAGGTAGGTCCAGTTGGACAAGGATCTATCTTATGCTGAGGAGGCGGTGGCTATTATGGACGGGCAGGTTCGGAAGTTGAGATCAAAGAACATCGCTGTAGTGAAGGTTCAGTGGAGGGGTCATTCAATTGAGGAGGCAATTTGGGAGGCCCAGCATGATATGCACCACTTCAGGTATGTCTCTATACTCGTTCGAAGACAAGCGTTTGTTTTAATAGGGGAGTGTAACGACCCGGACGGTTGTTTTGAGGATATTGGGCCCGAACCCCTATTTATTTCTCCCTCTATTTCATTTTGTGGTTACGTGACTTTCCGGGAGGATTTTTTTTTGGTTTCGAAGTGAAATGGGACACTTAGTCCCTAACATGGAAGCTTAAGTTCTAGAAAATTGACCGTAGTTTGACTTGTGTGAAGACGACTCCAGAATAGAGTTTTGTCAGCTCCAATAGCTCTGTATGGTGATTTTGATCTTAGGATTGTGTTCGGATGTTGATTTGGAGGTCCGTAGGTCATTTCGGCGTTAATTGGCGAAAGTTGGACAGTTGGATAAATTTTGGAAAGTTCGACCGGGGGCGAACTTTTTGGTATTGGGGTCGGATTTCGATTCCTAAAGTTGAAACAGGTTTGTAATTTCATTTATGACTTATGTGTAGAATTTGAGGTCAATCAGACTTGATTTGATAGGTTTTGGCGTTGAATGTAGAAGTTTGAAGTTTAAAAATTCATTAAGCTTGAATTGATGCGTAATTTGTATTTTTAGCGTTGTTTGATGTAATATAAAGGCTCGACTAAGTTTGTATGATGTTTAGGACTTGTTGGTAGGTTTGGTTGAGGTCCTTGGGGCCTCGGGTGGTTTTAGGATGGTTAACATATTGGAATTTGGACTTAGATGATGGTTGAAGCTTCAGGAGTTCTGGTGCCTGGTTTCCTTTTACGCGTTCACGATGGTGCTCCCGCGTTTGCATAGAGGAGTTAAGTGGTGCTGAATTTTTCCCTTCGTGTTCGCGAAGAGTGTCCCGCATTCGTGAAGCTGTGGAGTCTAACGTCTACGTGTTCCCGTGAGGGACTCCGCGTTCGCATAGAGGAACAGCCAGTTGAGGCCTCAGGCTTTTAGCCTACCCGATCGCGTCGAGGAACACGTGTTCGCGAAGGGTCTTGCTTGGAAAACTCTGCTTTCGCGAGTGGGACCTCGTATTCGCGTAGGAGGTTTTTGGGCAGAATCATTGTTGTGCTTCACGAACGCGATGAAGCTTCCGCGTTCGCGAAGAAGGAAGCACCTGGGCAGAACTTAAAATCTCAAAATCGAGGGTTTATGTAATTTTTCACCATTTGGACTTGGGAGCTCGGATTTAGGCGATTCTTGTAAATATTTTCACGCGGGTGTTTGGGGCAAGTGATTCTTACCTAGTTTTGGTTAATTTCCATGATTATGTCTTTAATTTCACCATTTAATTAGTGTTTTGGGGTGAAAAATTGGAGAAAATGGAAGACAGGTCTTAGACCAAATTTTGAGGTTTTGATCGGAATTTTGGAATCGGATTTGAGTAATTTTTCTATGGGTGAACTCGTGGTTGAATGGGTATTTGTATTTTATGACTTTTTACCCAATTATGAGATGTGGGCCCGAGTCAACTTTTTGAGGCAATTTTTTAATTTCTTGTTAAAGTCCTGATTTCATTAATTAGATTAGTTTCTTATGGTTATATTTATAGTATGAAATTGCTTTTGGCTATATTTGGGCCATTCGAAGTCGGTAAGTCGAGGGAAAGGCGTTCTTATTGACTGATTGAGCTTGATTTGAGGTAAGTGGCTTGTCTAACTTTGTGNGGGGGGGGGGGGGGGAATTTCCTTAGGATTTGGTACTGTTGTAATAACCTGCGATATGTGAGTGCCGTGTACGCGAGGTGATGAGTCCGTACACGGACTAATTATGGAAATTTCGATTCTTGCTGAGTTGTCTTCCTCTAAATTCCTTAACTAAGTTGTCGTAGCATATGTAGTGATCATGTTTAGCCTAGTATCGCATGTCGACGTGCCTTAACTCCTACTTGCAATTTGTGAAACATGCTTAGTTATATTACCTACTTTCCTTGATTTGAATTAACACTGTAGGATTACTTGCTGAATTCGTCATTCCTTCGGTTATCTGCTGCATATTTACTTTGGGACAATGAGGGAATGTCTCGGGAGATCCCTTCCCCCTATCTTGCATATTTACTTGGGGACTACGAGACAGTACATCGGGAGATCCCCCTATCATGCATATTTACTTTTGGGACTATAAGGCGGTACCTCAGGAGATCCCCCTGTTGAGCATTTACTTTTGGGACTACGAAGCGATACCTTAGGAGATCCCCCAATTGAGCATTTACTTTTGGGACTACGAGGCGCTACCTCGGGATATCCCTCTATTGAGCATTTACTTCGGGTTACGAGACGATACCGCGAGAGTGCCCCTTGTTGTTTACCTCTATTTGTTGTGCTGTAATTTTCTGAAACTACCCGTTGCTTAAATTCTCAGTCATTTCAAAATATTATTATATCTTTTCCCTTGCTTATATTTTAAACTAGTAAGGTCATGACCTGACCTTGTCACTACTCTATCGAGGTTAGGCTTGGCACTTACTGGGTACTGTTGTGGTGTACTCATACTACACTTCTACACATCTGTTTGTGCAGATCCAGGTTCTTCCCATCAGACCAGATACCAGTGAGTTGGACCACACGTGGACACTTCAAGGTATATCTGCCAGCGTCCGCAGACCTCGGAGTCTCCTCTCTATCCCTATGATATTTCCCTTATTCTCTTTTGACTTGATGTATAAAGACACTTAATATTTTCTCTTAGAAGCTTGTGACTTTATTTCTACCGGGTTTTGCAAGTTGTAATTATTTAAATTGCAGATTTCTATTTATTTATCCTGTGTTGAGATTGGAGTTTAGTTTTATATTCAGTTTTCTCGCAAATTATTAGGCTTACCTAGTCGTAGAGACTAGGTACTATCACGATATCCTATGGAGGGAAATTGGGGTCGTGAGACCCAACAAGTCACATAACAGCTATAAAGTACAAAATGAGCAGTAAATGGGAGAACGAGGCTACAACCCACAAAACGACCGGTCGGGTTATTATAGGAAAGTAGTCAGAAATTCGTAATTTTCGACCATTTTTCAAAGGATATCGTGGTCGGAAATCACTCTTTTTCTGGTAGTGATTGTGTTTGGACATGAATACAATTTGGAACTGTTTTTAACTTTTTGTGAGTAATTTGAAATGAAAATTTTAGAAAATAGCTTTTGGAGTTTTTCAAATTTCAAAAAAATTTGAAATTTATCTTTAAATAAAATTTAAAAATTTCATGGCCAAAAATTGATTCTGAAAAAAAAAATTAAAAGAAAAAGTGATTTTTTTAATGAAAAAACAGGCCATTAAAATTCTTCTATTTATATATAAAAGAAGAAGCAAAAGAATATAATGATGCAAAGTGGCAAAACACAATTCAACAAGTGTTAATATTTAGGACAAGTCTCCAACAAAGTTGGAATTTAAAATTATTTTAGAAAAGACTAACATATTAAGTCTGCCAGTTACAACAACAAAAAAATCATAGCTCCTCCCGCGTACGTTTGTTTGGTATTTTTTAAATTTGGGTAATTAAAAAGAATTAATTAATTACTCTCGCGGTGGGATTAGGCCCTTTTTATTTTATCTTCTGACCTTGGGATTAGTCTTTTTTTAAGTTATTAATATACCTAAACAGTTAGATTTGCAAATTTGTACAAACAAAAATAGAAGAAGAAGAAGAAGAAGAAGAAGAAGAAGAAGAAGAAGAAGAAGAAGAAGAAGAAGAAGAAGAAGAAGAAGAAGAAGAAGAAGAAGAAACCATGATCCCAAATGTGGGTTTCATCAACAATCCTAACCTAACTCCATAACTGCTTTTTATCTACGGCAAATAATGTTTTATGCGGTTTCTTTTTTCCCTTTTTATTCCCTGTTCTCTGCTAACAATAGTATTCTCCAACTTGATTTAACAATAGTATGTTCTTTCTCTTATTATGAGTTTTCAAAGATGACTACACTAATTCATGTAATCCAAAAAATTCAACCAACTCGAGGCAATGGAATTTGAAAGTTGTGAAAAATTTCGAATTGTTTCAAGCCTGAAATGTCATATTCCATAGAATTGATCCTACAAGATGCAACGGTAACATATTCGTCCTTTAGTTTCACTTATTTTTAAAGTTCTTCTTCTGTTGCATTTATTCACTATTTTTTCATAATATTCAAATTTAGTTTCCACAAAAAAATGTAACGTTAGTAATGACATTCAATTTCTAAAGTATATCACTCTCATAGATTAAATTTTTTATTCTTCCCAGTTTGTTAATTTTTACTTGCCTTTGAATTTTAAAGATTGCAGATAGTTGAATTAGTTGTTATCATTTAAGCAAAATGAAAGTATTTATAGCATATACTGACTATATTCAATTAATTTAATGTGCAAAAAATACACATTTTCTCTTCTTTTAATTTTGCACTTTCTGTTTTCTGTTCCTTCTTCTTTAGCTCACTGGTGAAAATCTTCTTTTAGGACAAAGAAATTATGAGGACATGACAATAAAAGTTGATGATGCCATTATAGTTTGTGCAAATAATTTTGATTACCTCAGTCATCTTGAGGCCTGTACAACTTACTTCATGACTAAACAACTTTTTCTACTTTTATCTGTATGACCCAATTAATTTTTTTTGACCACCTTTAATTATGTGATTTTCATTCATTTTAATAAATCTTGAATTTTAAAATTTCATCGGATGGTGAAGTAGACTTTTTTTCAATCGTGAAATTATTATTCTTGCCTCTTTTCTTCTATGGGAACTGTTATATGATTTTTTTTTTGGACATGCTTTGGTGATATTAAAGGCTCTAGTGAGGCGCATATAAATTAGGTCACATCTTCTCTATTCTATGCACTTTCTTTTTCCTCGATCCTTCTTTTCTGGAGTTATTTCTCTATAGGAACTCATGAATGATGAAATCAAGTCAAATTTTTGTAAGTATCAAATCTCCTTTGTGGATTTTACCCTTATTGTTTGTTTTCTTTTGACAAATTTGTTGTCTTTTTATGTTGTGTGGTAAAGTATTTTCTTGAGAATAAGAGTCAAGAAGGATGACGTATATCATAATTTGGTTGGGGAAAGACCAATGATTTTTCTTCCTTAAAATGAAAGATAATTAGGATTACAAATGATTGCAATACCCCAACATATCTCCATTTGCTTTTTTTAATAATCTTTATTTACTAATTAACTATCAGATGACAAAATTTCATGCTACACTACACTTTTTTATTATGCGAAAGATATAAACATTACATGACAACTTTTTCTGTTGAAGTAATGTTTGCTAGACATCAAAGCTTCTGTCAAATTCTTTCAACTTTATATATTTAAGTAGGTCTTTTGATAGTGTTTTGACTACCCAAACAAAAAGAGTTGAGACAATTTATATTGAAGTTATGTATGGTGCAAACTATATTCACTCTCTATCTATTTTTTTATTATGCGTTTGTGTAAATATACATCTTCACATAATTAAATTGCAGCTCTACAATCTTTGCATTTAAGGCTATTCTGCTTATTCTTTTTTTGTGTACTAGAGTCAGTTTTCATACAGAAAAAAAGATGGATAGCAAGAAATCTGCTGATGTGATAAAAATGGGGGATTGAAAATGCAAAACATGGTAGGAAGACGGTAAATGTGGTAAGATCAAAAAATAGATGGTGTTCCTCATCCGACGAGCAATATGGTCATAGTCTTTATATCTATTTCTTTCTTTACAAACCATAATATTATCTTGTCGTACATATTTTAATGTAGCATATAGCCAACGAGATTTTATTTAGATTTTTTGTACTAATGAGGTCACATTTATGTCCTTCATTATTTTTTATTATTCAAAATACCATATTATAATATAACTGTGGAAAGACCTCCATTTTAGCGTAAAAAATATACATTTTCTCTTAAGAAAAAAGATGATTTATTTCAGTATTATTACATCACATCTTTTATCTACTCCCTTTTATAGTAAAAATTTCTTCGCGCTCAACGTTTTCTTTGAGATTTTCCTATTGAATGTATCTATTTTATTGTTAATTTGTTATCAGGTATTAGTTTGTGCCACAGATAATCTTTTGCAACAACATATTCAAGTACATGTCTCTCCTTATTAATATTAATTTGTGCGCTGAATCTCAAAAAATTCTATTCCATGTTAAGATTTTGTGATGATCCAAAAGGTCATCCCGTATATTTCTAGCTAATTCTATTTTTCGGGGTCGTGAAAATCTCCTTCTATCTCAGCTCGATTTGCGTGCACAGCCAGGGCGTGTAGCCAGGAAGCCTTTACGTGAAAAACTGATAAAAATGATAATTTTTGTGTTAGAAATTTGAATAAAGTTGACTTCGGTCAACGTTTTTGGTAAACGGACCCGGACTCGTGATTTGACGGACCCGGACTCATGATTTGACGGTCCCAGAGGGTCCGTAGGAAAATATGGGACTTGGGCGTATGCCCGGAAATCGAATTCCGAAGTCCCAAGTCCGAGAAATGAATTTTTAAAGAAAATTATTTTCTGAAAAATATAAAGGTTTTTGAAAATGAAATTTGAGGTGAAACCTGTGTTATCGGGCCCATATCTTGGTTTCGGAACCCTGAACAGGTTCAATATGTTTTATATGTGTTATCTGTGAAATTTGGAAAATAAACGGACTTCGTTTGGTGTTATTCGGACCTTAAATGGAAAATTTGAAGTTTATGAAGTTTTTGAGAATTTCTATAGATTTTGAGGTTTAATTCGATGTTTATGATGCTATTTGGGTGGTTTAATTACTTGAATAATCCCGTAGGATGTTTATGAGATTGTGTGTGTATTTGGCTTTGAGCCCCGAGGGCTCGGGTGAGTTCCGGGTAGTGTCAGAGTGCAAAAGTAGTAAAAAATCTGGTGTTTAATGCATTTTCTGGTGTCCTGGTATTTTACCCTATGCGAAAGCACTCAAGGGAGTGCGAACGCACAGGGTTATAGAGGTCTGGGGGGTCTGGTAGAAAGTACTCTGTGTGAACTCACCATGTCAAGTGCGAACGCGGAGGGCTGTGTAGGACCTACTCTGCAAACGCAAGGGTTGGGGTGCGAACGCACAGGGGTAGAGAGGACCTGGGGGGATGGGTAGTAATTACCCGTGCGAACGCACCACTTAGCACGCGAACGCATAGGCAACACTTGTTAACCCTGTGCGAACGCGGAGCTTTGGCCGCGAACGCACTGTGTATTTTCGTCCAGTGATTTTTAAGTGTCAAAAACAGAATTCATTACGGGATTAAACCCATTTGTCTTAAACTTCTTCTTCTCCACTCCTCTTGGGAGATTTTTGGGAGACTTCTTCACCATAATCTCTTAGGTAAGTAATCTTTAACTCGTTCCCTTCTATTTTCATCAACATCTATCAGATTTTAGGCGTAAAAACATGAAATTAAAGGTAGAAATTGGGGTTTTTGGTAGAGTTCGGGCTTTTTAAATATTTGGGAATTTGACCTTGTTTTAGGGTCGGATTTCAAAACAAATTATATATTCGAGCTCGTGGGTAAATGGGTATTCGGAATTTGTAACATTTGTCGGGTTCCGAGGTGCTGGCCCGGGGGTCAACTTTTGGGTCGATTTTAATATTTTAGTAAATATTGAAACTTTATTATTCAGAATAGCTCCTTATACGTTTTATGTGTATTTCAAAGTTGTTTAGTTGATTTTGAGCCGTCCGAGGTCTTTTCGCCCGAAAAGTCTATTTTTGAGTACCGGATTGTCGTCTTTGAGGTAAGTATCTTGCCTAACCTTGTGTGGAGGAACTACCCCTTAGGAGAGTCTTCTTTGTTGATTGTAGTCCGTGTATACGAGGTCACGAGTGCATACCCGGACTTATTTTCTAATACATTGGCCTTTTAGGATTCGTAGGTTTTTATGTTACCTGTGTATGAGTTGTAATTGTTACGTTTGAATCCTTGGTCGTTAATTTCATCATTTCCTGCTTAGATTAGATTTACTTGCTTTTGTATTCCTTTGTTGGCTATTTGATCTTAATTGAATATCTTACCGCTCTTATCTTCATGCTATACTTGCTTCCTAAAACTGCCAAATTGACTATACTAGTGTTATCTAGCTTCATAGTTGGTTAGCCGTAGTTAGAATATCTGTTCGTTGGTGTCAAGCATGCATGTGAGTCTTACATTGTGCTTTATATGATTTTTTCCCTTATGTGCTACTTGGACCTAGTTGATAAACATTTATGTGGTTGGTGTTTTCTTGATGTTGCCTATTATTGGGCCCTTGTTTGAGCTGAGCTTTATTTCGTAAAGTTAATTGTTTAGGTGAGATCTGTTATAGTTGTTTCCCTTGCCGGGATGATGTTGTTTTCATTGTTGACTCCCTTGACGGGATGGTAGGATTTCTATTGTTGTTTATACTGTTAATGATACTGTTTGCGTTATTGGCTCCCTTGCCGTGATGTTGTGATTTATGGCTCTTATTGTTGATTTTCGGTTGTTGTGATTTATGGTTCTTATTGTTGATTTCCGGATGCTGTGATTTATGATTATTATTGTTGATCTCCCTTGTTAAATTGTTGTTTATGTTATTTATTGCACAAGGGGACATTCCGTGCCGAGTGTCTATGCATTATTATTTCTGTTGTTCCTGTTTGCTATTTACTGCAATTGTTTTGGTGAGGATGAGAGTAAAGCACGAAGGTTGATGTCATGCACTTATTTTGGTGAGGATGAGAGTAAAAGCACGAAGGGTCATGTCGTGCACTGGTCTTTGCATTTTATTCTGTTGTTCTAAATTTGGATATCCCTACTGATCTCTTACTGCATTTATTGGCAAGAGTTGATATTCTTCCTGTACTACATGGCAAATTTCTGAGTTACGGACTGAGTTCCGGTGGATAAATCTTGAGCATATTTTGATCAAGGGATTTTTATTGAAAAGTATTTTTGAAAAAGCAATGGTTTTGAAATGATTATATTTGAATGAATTTTACATAGAAGGTATATTTGAAAAGCACTAGTCTTGCCTAAAATGATATTTGGAAGTCATTTATTGGGAAAGCATCCTTGGGAAGTTTCGTATTTTAAAAGAAACTATGTTTTACGTAATTCTCTCTACTAAGTATACTTATATCTACTTTTGGAGAAAGTATGTTTTCAAAGGAAACTCTTCCGTACAAAAATGATTTTATTTGCAAAAGGTTTTTCATATGAACTGTTGTTTAAAGATTTCTACCAGTTATGGATTTTAATGGCTAAGGCCCGATGTAAACAAACCAACATAGAGTTGAGTTATTGGTGTTCTCTATTGTATTATGTTTCCTTTCGATTTGGCTTGTTCTGCTGTCCATCTTTCTGTGTATTTTTGTGCTGTTTCGTAATTGATTTCTGTAATTTCCTTCTGCTTTATATTTTCATTATTGTGAATTACTCTGTGAAGTCTTAGATAGATGTAACGTTCGGTCATTTCTATATTCATGTTATTTATTTTGTAGACCAGTGGTGTCTTGACTAGTCCTCGTCACTACTCCACCGAGGTTAGTCTTGATACTTATTGGGCACTGCTGTGGTGTGCTCATACTACACTTCTGCACATTTTTGTGTGCAGATCTAGGTATATATTGTAGTAGCTGTGTGGATGATTGTCGAGGAGACTCAAGGTAACCTGTTGCTGCGTTCCTAGGCTTCGGAGTCACCTTCTTTGTATTTATTATTCATACATTGTTGTATTTATTTCCAAACAGTTGTAATTATAAGTTGTAAAAGATTCGTAGAGCTTATGATCTGTACTATCGATTTTGGGAAAGTTTATATATTCTGTTGAGATTCTATTTCAAGACTGTTAGTTTTCCTTTTATTTTTGTTGTTATTCAGTAACTGCTAGGCTTACCTAGTCCCTAAGACTAGGTGCCATCACGATACCCAACGGAGGGAATTTGGGTCGTGACAAGTTGGTATAAGAATGCTAGGTTCATAGGTGCTACGAGTCATAAGCGAGTTTAGTAGAGTCTTGCGGATCAGTACAGAGACGTCTGTACTTATCTTCGAGAGGCTATGGAACTATTAGGACAATTTCACTTCCTTCATTCCTATCGTGCGAGTTTATTGATCTTGAAGTTTGAAATTATCGTTCCATTCTCTCACCGATGGTGAGGACACAAACGGCGGTTCCTGATGATGTTACCCCGAAGCAAGTGTTGCAAGGGTCAAAGACAAGGGCCAACGAGGAGCATGTACCGCAGTTAAGATGCCTACCAGAGCAGCCGTTGAAGGGTCTCCAGCAGGTCTAGTTAGGGGACAGGTACTGGGGGCACCTGTTGCTACCCCGGACTTTAGGATACCTGAGCGCAGTTTTGAGTACAATTGGTATATCGACTCAGGAAGTGTTGATTCTAGTGAACCAGTTGCTTCACAAATCAGGGGAGGAGTTCAGACTCCCACCATCTACACTCCAGAGCAGCGAGATCACATTGGTCAGGTACCCGTTGTCATGACAGCACGACATCTGGTTTCAGTTCAGACGTGGTTAGGGTAGCAACATCGGAGGAAGAATACCTTGAACTTGAGAGGTACAGGAAGTACCACCCTTCTATCTTTCAGTGGATTGGCGGAAGATGGTGCCCAGGGTTTCCGGGAGGAGTGTCACTATATTCTTCGTACTTTGGGTAATGTGGAGACTAGCGGGATTGCTTTGTCACGTCTCAGGTTCAGAGTAGTGGGTTGATTAGTGGTGGCAGCATATGAGTTAAGGTAACCTGGCCGAGTTAGTTTCACTAGCATGGGTTCAGTTTTCGGAGATGTATTGAGGGAGGTTGCACCTCTATTCCTTCAGGATGTACGACGCGTGGAGTTTGAGCAGTTGCGTCAGGGCCTTATGTCACTATTGGAGTATGTTGTTAGATTCAGTGAGTTGGCCAGATATACACCTTCGCTTGGTTGCTTCAGTTAGGAGATGAGACCGTAGAGTCATTTGGGAGATTCAGGCATGATATTCGGCTTAGCGGGACTCGAGAGTTAGAGTAGGATGCCTCGTTTCAGCAGGTAGTAAGGATTGCTCGCCGATTAGAGCGCATGTGGGACCGGGAGCAAGAGGAAAGACGAGATCAGGGAGAGATTTCATGGAGGCAATGAGGCCTCGTAGATCGGAGGAATCTAGTAATCCGTATTATGGAGGCAAGGTAGGACACGGTAGAAGTTTTGTGGGTCAACCAGTTCAGTTTGCATCACCAGTTTCGCATGGGGGTTTTCAGATACTCATGGGTCTCAGAGGATTCATATTGTATATTTTCCACAGCCAAATCGATAGAGAGGTTATTTTGAGCGTAGGGATGTTAGCCACACGGTGAGAGATTGTTCCAGGGTTCAGGCATGTGTGTTATAGCAGGGTATTCAGGTGAGTGGAGGGTGCCCAAGAGGGGGAGGCCCGACTTGTTGATGTGTTTCATGTAGTAGGCTGGAGGCCGATGTGCCAGGCATTATCACACAGGTATGTTTTGATGTGTTACATAGGGGCACCAATCGTATTTCACTATAGTTTTGTTAGTCAGGACGAGTTTCCCTTATTTGTTGTTTTATTTATGGGTGAGTTTCATGTTTTGCACTCTATTTTTTGTTTGCTCCTGCTGTGATATTGTATGAGTAGTAGCCCATGTCTATTGTTGTTTTATTCATTCTTGATAGTAGTGAAACCGGCAGTGAGTCCTTGTTGTTCTTCGTGGTAAGCTTTATGTGATTTTCCTAAATATTTTTTGCTTACGAGTTGTGATTTGATACTCCATCGAGTTGTGAGTTCAGTTAGCGTTATGATTTTATCAGCGGAGATGAACTAGTGGAGGAATTTCAATTGGAGTTATATATTTTCGGTATGTGATTCAAAGTTGAGTACGAGGTCCTCGTGATATTTATGATTCGATATTTTTGGACCGGGCTGAGTACCGCAGTGGAAATTTTATCAGGATGGTATCCTTGTGATTTGTTCATATGCTTTGCTTCTTCCTTGTTATATTGCTTTTGGTAAGTCGGTATTGATAGAGAGTTGTGCCTATGGGCTTGTTTCATAGTTCCTTTATATGTTTCTATTTTCATATTCAGTCATTTCGTTATGTGTTTCTTTAGTTTAGTTTGCGGGATGTGTGCCCAGTGGTGTCAGTTGTGGCTGGTGACTCGGGTGTTTAATAATGAAGTATTCGTTTTCATTGCATCATTATCAGTGTTATGGAGTTTAGAAACAGAGTTCTTTCAGATGTGGGGCTAATTGCCAATGTCAAGTTGATTTCGGGCAGCTATTGTGACCAAAAGTGTTGTATGAGCCTATGTGTGATGTACTATGTTGTGTGGTCGTGCCTTGTGGGTGTAGTCATGAGTTGATGCAGCTGATTGAGACTAATGCCGGATATGGATTTAGAATCGGGTCTTTTGTAAATTAGTAAAGGGTGAGAAGTAGAGGTAGGAGGCTTATCAGTGGTGATGTGAAGGCTATATTGCAGTTGTGATTGTTTCATCAGGCTTTCGTGGATTGGGGTGACGTGGAATCACCCGCGGGTATGTATTAGACTGTACAATCAGTGATTGGATGAGTTCAAGGTGAATCCTGGCACGTTCGAGGACGAACGTTTGTTTAAGAGGGGGAGGATGTGATGACCCAAAAGGTCATCCCGTATATTTCTAGCTAATTCTATGTTCCGAGGTCGTGAAAACCTCCTTCTATCTCACCTCGATTTGTGTGCGCAGCCCGGGCGTGCAGTCAGGACGCCTTTATGTAAAAAACTGATAAAAATGATAATTTTTGTGTTAGAAATTTGAATAAAGTTAACTTCGGTCAGCGTTTTTGGTGAACGGACCTGGACCCGGACCCGTGATTTGACAGTCCCGGAGGGTCCGTAGGAAAATATGGGACTTGGGCGTATGCCCGGAATCCAATTCCGAAGTCCCAAGTCCGAGAAATGAATTTTTACAGAAAATTATTTTCTGAAAAATATAAAGGTTTTTGAAAATGAAATTGGAGGTGAAACCTATGGTATCGGGCCTGTATCTTGGTTCCGGAGCCCGGAACAGGTTCAATATGTTTTATATGTGTTATCTGTAAAATTTGGAAAATAAACGGACTTCGTTTGGCGTGATTCAGACCTTAAATGGAAAATTTGAAGTTGATGAAGTTTTTGAGAATTTCTATAGATTTTGAGGTTTAATTCGATGTTTATGATGTTATTTGGGTGGTTTAATTACTTGAATAAGTCTGTAGGATGTTTATGAGGTTGTGTGTGTATTTGTCTTTGAGCCCCGAGGGCTCGGGTGAGTTCCGGGTATGTGTCGGAGTTCAAAAGTGGTGAAAAATCTTGTGTTTAATGCATTTATGGTGTCCAGGTATTTTACCCTATGCGAACGCACTCAAGGGAGTGCGAATGCACATGGTTATAGAGATCTGGGGGGTCTGGGTAGAAAGTACTCTGCTCGAACGCACCATGTCAAGTGCGAACGCGGAGGGCTGTGTAGGACCTACTGTGCGAATGCAAGGGTTAGGGTGCGAACGCACAGGGGTAGAGGTGACCTGGGGGGCTGGGTAGTAATTACCGTGTGCGAACGCGGCACTTAGCACGCGAACACATAGGCAACACTTTTTAACCCTGTGCGAATGCGGAGCTTTGGCCGCGAACGCACTGTTTATTTTCGCCCAGTGATTTTTAAATGTCAAAAACATAATTCATTACGGGATTAAACCCATTTTTCTTAAACTTCTTCTTCTCCACTCCTCTTGGGCGATTCTTGAGAGACTTCTTCACCATAATCTCTTAGGTAAGTAATGTTTACCTCGTTTCCTTCCATTTTCATCAATATTTATTAGATTTTAGGCCTAAAAACATGAAATCAAAGGTAGAAATTGGGGTTTTGGGTAGAGCTAGGGATTTTTGAATATTTGGAAATTTGACCTTGTTTTGGGGTCGGATTTCAAAACAAATTATATATTCGGGCTCGTGGGTGAATGGGTATTCGGAATTTGTAAAATTTGTCGGGTTCCAAGGTTTGGGCCCGGGGGTGCAAGTTTTGTGTCAATTTTTATAATTTTGTAAAGATTGAAACTTTATTATTCGGAATAGTTCCTTATACGTTTTATGTGTATTTCAAAGTTGTTTTAGTTGATTTTGAACCGTCCGGAGGTCTTTTCGCCCGAGAAGTCTATTTTTGAGTAGCTGATTGTCGTCTTTGAGGTAAGTATCTTGGCTAACCTTGTGTGGGGGAACTATCCCTTAGGATTGAGTCTTATTTGTTGATTGTAGTCCGTGTATACGAGGTCACGAGTGCGTAACCGGACTTATTTGCTAATAGATTGGCCTTTTAGGATTCGTAGGTTCTTATGTTACCTGTGTATAAGTTGTAATTGTTACATTTTAATCCTTGGTTGTTAATTTCATCATTTCCTGCTTAGATTAGAATTACTTGCTTTTGGATGCCTTTGTTGGCTATTTGATCTTAATTGACTTAATTGAATATCTTACCGCTCTTATCTTCATGTTATACTTGCTTCCTAAAACTGCCAAATTGACTATACTAGTGTTATCTAGCTCCATCGTTGGTTAACCGTAGTAAGAATATATGTTCGTTGGTGTCAAGCATGCCCGTGAGTCTTACATTGTGATTTATATGATTTTTTTCCCCTTATGTTCTACTTGGTCCTAGTTGATAAACATTTGTGTGGTTGGTGTTTTCTTGATGTTGCCTATTATTGGTCCCTTGTTTGAGCTGAGCTTTATTTCGTAAAGTTAATTATTTAGGCGAGATTGGTTATAGTTTTTTCCCTTGCCGGGATGATGTTGTTTTCATTGTTGACTTTCTTGTCGGGATGGTAGGATTTCTATTGTTGTTTATACTGTTAATGACATTTTTTGCGTTGTTGGCTCCCTTGTCGGGATGTTGTGATTTATGGTTCTTATTTTTGATTTCCAGTTGTTGTGATTTATGGTTCTTATTGTTGATTTCGGGATGTTGTGATTTATGTTTCTTATTTTTGATCTCCCTTGTTAAATTGTTGTTTATGTTATTTATTGCACGAAGGGACATTCTGTGCCGAGTGTTTGTGAGGTTATGCACGAGGGGACATTCTGTGCCGAGTGTTTATTTATTCATTGCACGAGGGGACATTCCGTGCCGAGTGTTATTTATTTATTGCACGAGGGGACATTTTGTGCCGAGTGTTTGTGAGGTTACTCACGAGGGGACATTCTGTGCCGAAAGTTATTTATTTATTGCACAAGGGGACATTCTGTGCTGTGTGTTTGTGAGGTTATGCACGAGGGGAAATTCCGTGCCGAGTGTTTATTTATTTATTGCACGAGGGGACATTCCGTGCCAAGTGTTTATGAGATTATGCACGAGGGGACATTCCGTGCCGAGTGTTTATGCATTATTATTTCCGTTGTTCCTGTTTGCTATATACTGCACTTGTTTTGGTGAGGATGACAGTAAAGCACGAAGGGTGATGTCGTGCACTTGTTTTGGTGAGGATGATAGTAAAAGCACGAAGGGTGATGTCGTGCACTTGTCTTTGCATTTTATTCTGTTTTTCTAAATTTGGATATTCCTACTGATCTCTTACTGCATTTATTGGCAAGATTTGATATTCCTCTTGTACTGCATAGCAAATTTCTGAGTTGACGGACTGAGTTCCGATGGATAAATCTTAAGGAGATTTTTATCAAGGGATTTTTATTGAAAAGTATTATTGAAAAAGCAATGGTTTTGAAATGATTATATTTGAATGACTTTTACATCGAAGGTATATTTGAAAAGCACTAGTCTTGCCTAAAATGATATTTGGAAGTCATTTATTGGGAAAGCATCTGATGTTTTAGACTTCAATACCACACAAGAAGATAGGTTACTTTGTGTGGTACCCAATTTTTGAGTGATGTCTTAGTAGAAGAACCTGGTTCTTCTTGGTGTTCCAACTACTACTGTTGCGGAATAATAAAAAGCAGTAAAGTAAAAACACAAAGATTTTAACGTGAAAAACACCTGGCTCAAAAGGTGAAAAACCACGACCTACTCCTCAGTAGGATTTGCTCAAACTCTTCACTAAAACTCTGACTCAAACGGACTTACAAAATAAACTCTTTTGTAATCCTAGGACTAACTCTAATCCCTTTGTAGTAACTAGCCCCTAGCTAATTTCTACACACCTCAAGTTAATTCTAACTTGAACAATACGTACCTATTATAATTGCTTCTATGAAAGCTGAAAGATATAATATTAAAACTCCTACTACAATCAGTTAGACTCAATAATCAACCAGATGGAACTAGTTCTTCTAGTTGAACTGTAGCATTTTCATCGCACAATGATTCTGCTAGCAAAATAACTCTGGGAACTTTGCTTTCAGATTTTGATTCACTTGAGCTTTTGTGCGTGTCAAATTCCAGCAGAAATACATCAAGTATTTATAGATTCAGTTGTTGAGATTTTCTTCCAGTTCAACTCTACCAGGGTGAACATAATTCGTACCAGACTCAACTTCCTTTATTTTGTTACTATCCCTGCTGAATTCGACTTCAATTATCTCATCAGTTTGTAACCTTTTCGCATTAGGAGACAATCTCTTGGTTCATTAATATTTCACATTCACAAATATCTCCTATGCATATAGGTTCATGTGCCAGCTATTTAGTTCAAGATGTGTGCTCTGATGGACCTGGTTCAACTGGTCAGCCATTTGTCAATCTTCGAAACTATGTAGTGACATGGGTCAACAAATTCCCCCTTTTTGATGATGACAAACTCTGTGCTTAATCCTGTATACACTTCAAACACTTTGTATGGTTTTAAGCATTAATCATAGAGAATCCAGGTTCATTAGGTTATAAATATCACTTTAAAAAACATTTTGAAAAGAAATGCAGCACATATCTTCCCCCTTTTGGCATCATCGAAAAGTTTACAAAATGATATACATACCAGTTTTATTAATTATTACTCATGGCCATTGAGGCAACTGCAGGTGCAAAGCATGATTAATCAACACAAGAAGCCAATAAATGTTAGCTAACTAAGAAATTGAGACAAGTCAATAACTAGAAGCAAAATTCATTGATTAGTAACGATAATCAACCACCATACAGAAAAACAAAAACAAACCAACCATGAGCAAAAAAAAAGAGTAAAAAGAACTAAAACTAAATAACTGGTCTAAAGAGGGGTTTTGGAAGCTCTGGAAAGCCTAAGGATGAGAAGGTGCAGAGGAGGTTGTGGACTTGGATTGTAGGAGAGACAGCATCTATTGAAGAACACCCTCGTTCTTTTCTTTCTCCTTTGCTAATTCAGCTCTAAGAGCATCCCGCTCAGCTTCAACCTCAATCACACGAGACTTCAAACGAAGGATCTCCATATCCCTAATCTATTTTTCCTGCACCAGAGTTCTAACTTTGCTGTTGACTGGTTGCTTCCTAGATGAACCAGGTTCATCCACAGGAACATTGACATTGTAGTCACATGTAAGCAAAGTTTCCTTCCAAAAGTAGTCTTTGGCAGTATCCATCTCAACCTTCTTTACTAGAACCCCAAAATGTGCAAGCACTGCTGTCAGAATGAAGCCATAAGGAATTGCGTGTGCTTTGGTTCCATTCACCACTCTGTCAAAGAGTTAGGTGATGAAAGCCGGCCAATTAACTTGCTTTCCCCAGTACAAGCATTCCATTAAGGTAAGATCCATATAATTTGCCATGTGCCTTCTTTCTTGTGTAGGCAGTAGGAACTTGATGACGAACTCAAAGAGTAGCTTGTGCTCTGGCTTCATCTCACTCTTGTAAATCGGTCTGGGTTCAATCCCCTTCTCACTATCACTAAATAACATGGTGATGTTGATTGCTGAGGCCATCCCATCTAGACAAGGCCATCTCTGCCTTCTGTAGTCCTCATAGCCCTCAGCTGGTATGTTCAGAATAACACCCAGTTCTTTAACATCAAAGGAAACTTCAATTCCTTTGACCATAGAAGTGACCCTGACCTCCCTAACAATGGCATTCCCCATAAATTCTACCAACTCAGCTCTTGCTAGCCTGCCTTCCATGCGAAGGACCAGGTCCTTCCAGCCTTGCACCTCCAAAGTTTCTATCAGATATTGCATTCCAGACTCCTCTAAATCATTCACCAGCTTACCCTTCAGTATTGTTCTTTTTCCAAACATGATAACTCTGTCAGTCACCTCTCCAATTTCCTTCTCCTTCTCTCCACTCCAGTCTGCATCATCATCCTCAACAATTTTCACTTTCTTTGGCTTGGCCCTAGTCTTCTTAACAAATCTTGTTGGTGTGGCGGACATTCTAGCTGACTTCTTTGAAGAAGCCTTAGCCTTTGTGGGTTTTGGTGTCTCAGCCACACCTGGAGCAGGTTGCTCCTCCTGTTGGACCAGGTCCAACCCAGTCTCTTCAATCACAATAGCCTCAACAGGCTCTCTAACTTTTGTTTTTCCTTGTGTTGCCCTCTTCTTCTTGCTCTCTTTCAGAGCCTTTTCTAATTTCTCTTCTTCTTCCCTCACAGTGCTACGAGTAGCTCTTACTTTTGGAGCAGAAACATCAACAACTTCAGAAATTTTTCTTTTCTTTGAAGGAACTGGGTGAGTTGCCTTCTTGGGTTTCTGACTCCTTTTTCTCTTGGGGTTATAAGACTCCCCCAGTTTATTCAACCTTTCAGCCAATTTTTCTTCCCCCGATGAACCAGGTCCATCTGTTCCTTCTTCAGGCTTGCAAGACCTCCTGCAGCTTCCTCAACTATGCTTCCCCCTAAATCAGTGACGTTTTCTCCAACAGTTTCAGGAATGGGACCACAGATAACCAGCGTGGTACCATCCTCCCTAGATCCCCTCACATCTTTTTTTCCCTCTCTCTCAAGAATTCTTTCTTTTCTCCCACACTTCTTCCTTCCAGGTATTTCAACATCAATAATAGAACCAACCAACACGAACCCAACCAACACGAATATTTTATCAGCAGAAGTAAATTCAGAATCGATTTCAAGATTACCTTTTTCAGAACTGGTTGAACCATGTGCTTCTTCCTCATTAGCTGATTTAAAGGATTCACTGGATGAATCTTACTTAGTACCTTTGTCTACTTTAATAAGATCCTCCAAGAATTTTTCCCTAGCCCTAGAAGCAACAGATTTCCGGGCAAGAACTTTAACACGACGATTCTTGGGGGCAGGAGTAGGGTTTGGAGTGGGTTCAAGAATGGGTGTATTTTCAGGGGATGATGTAATTTCTGGTGATTCAGAACTGTAAACAGATGGAAAATTGAAGACAGATTCAGAATGTCCTCCATCGTAATCACGATTAAGTGAGGAATTAGACGAAGAAGATGGTGGTGGTGAAGACAATTTTTATGTATTGTTAGGAGGAAAGGACGAGTTGCAAGTTTTGGGTTGTGTAGTATGAGTTGAACTTGGTTTGAAGGCAGCTTTATGAAGAGAGGAGTAATGATTATCTTTTATAAGATATGGCTATTAATTTTACAACGGATAAAAAATTTATTCAAGTGGAAGTCTAATAGTTGTAGGAGTGTCATTGATTTGACGGTTGAGAGTTCCCTATTTCTAGGCTAATTGAGTATTGATGTGACTCCTTGGAATGGGTTCATTTATGGATAAGTACAAAGACTTAGGAATGAACCAAATATAGATAGAATCCTGCTCATGTGTGACTGTAATTGAATTACTATATGGAGAAGAGTACGTACCTTGTCGGTCAGATGAATCAGTATAGATGAACCAGGTTCATCCTGTTAGAAATCTTTAAATTGCCTCAATTTACAAAGATAGATAAACATTATTAGTATCCAGAGAATCATATTAATACATGGCACAAGAGTATGGCAATAAAGACATGATGTTGAGCAATTATTAATCTGATTAAGTACCTAATTACAATTTTCTAGCCAAACAAAAAGTCATTTATATAAAAAAATAAATTTCAATCAGGTGATCTTAATCATCCCTAATTCAAGCATGTTTCTCTCAAAATACTCCCTACTAAGTTCTTTAGTTAATATATCAGCAATTTGATGATCAGTAGCAAAAAATTCGATTGAGATCATTCATTTTTCATAGTTATCCCTTAAGAAATGGTGTCTAAGAATTATGTGCTTAGTTCTTGTGATGAACCGGGTTCTTCGTCATACTAATAGCACTAGTGTTATCACAAAAAATAGGAATGCATCCCAAATCAATACCAAAGTCCATGAGTTGTTGTTTGATCCATAACAACTGGGTACAGCATGAGGCTGCAACCACATATTCAGCCTCAGCAGTAGACAAGGCTACTGAATTTTGTTTCTTGGTAGCCCAAGACACAAGGCATGAACCAAAAAGTGAGTCATACCTGAAGTATTTTTCCTGTCAACCAGGAATCCTGCATAATCAGCATCAGCATATCCTAC
>ML358361.1:85836-103769 GCA_005239505.1 Nicotiana paniculata | reverse complement strand
ATATTTATAGCAAAAAATAGTATAGAATTTGGGTGTGGTCAAAAAATAGTTGTTCACACTTGTTGTACAAGGATTTTCACAAAAGCCTGGTGTCGATTATGAAGAGACATATTCACCCGTTATGGATACTGTAACGTTTCGTTATCTCATTCATTCTGTTGTCTATGAAAAGCTTGACATGCATTCAATGGATGTGGTTACCGCCTACCTTTATGGCTAACTTGATAATGAGATATACATGAAAATTCCCGAGGGATTTTAAATGCCTAACGCACATAATTCAAAGTCCTGAGAAATATTTTCAATCAAATTGCAAAGATCTTTGTATGGTCTAAAGCAAGTAGGACGTATGTGGTATAATCGTCTTAGTGAGTATTTATTAAAAGAAGGTTATATAAATGATGCAATTTGTCCATGCATTTTTATAAAGAAAACAACATCGAAATTTGTTGTACTGGCCGTATATGTTGATGACATAAACCTTATTGGAACTCCTATAGAACTCCAAAAGGCAATTGATTATTTAAAGAAAGAATTCGAGATGAAAGATCTCGGAAAGACAAAATTATGTCTTGGTTTGCAAATTGAACATTTGGCAAACGGGATCTTTGTGCATCAATCTACCTACATAGAAAAGGTACTGAAACGGTTTTACATGGATGGAGCACATCCATTAAGTACTCCGATGGTTGTTCGATCACTTGATGTGAATAAGGATCCATTCCTACCTCAAGAAAAGAATGAAGAGCTACTTGGTTCTGAAGTACTATATCTTAATGCAATTGGTGCACTAATGTATCTTGCCAACACTACAAGGCCTGACATAACTTTTTCAGTTAATGTCTTAGCAAGATATAGCTCTGCTCCTACAAGGAGACATTGGAATGTAATCAAACATATATTACGGTATCTAAAAGGAACTACCTATATGGGCTTATTTTATGAAAATAATTGTAATCCCGATATTGTTGGTTATGCTGATGGTGGGTATTTATCCGATCCACACAAGGCTCGATCTCAAACAGGCTATGTGTTTGCATGTGGATGCAGTGTCATATCTTGACGATCGACTAAGCAATCAATCGTGGCTACTTCATCTAATCATGCTGAGATAATTTCTATTCATGAAGCAAGTCGAGAATGCGTGTGGTTAAGGTCTATAATACATCTTATTCGAGACAAATGTGGTTTGAAGCGTGACAAACTACCCACGATCTTGTATGAAGATAATGCAGCATGCATAGCCCAATTGAATGGAGGATTCATAAAAGGAGATAGGACAAAGCATATTTCACCAAAGTTATTTTTCACACATGATCTTCAAAAGAATGGTGATATCAATGTGCAATATATTCGTTCAAGTGATAATATGGCTGGTTTGTTCACAAAATCTCTATCGACGTCAACCTTCAAGAAGCTAGTGTACAAGATTGGGATGCGAAGGCTCAAGGATGTGAATTGATGCTCTCATCAGGGAGAGTTAATGCGCGTTGTTTTTTCCTTTACAAGGTTTTGTCCCACTGGGTTTTCCTTGCAAGGTTTTTAACGAGGCAACCAAAGGGCGCATTTCTAAACATTTGTACTCTTTTTCCTTTTTCAGAATTTTTCTTCCCATTGAGTTTTATTTTAGTTAAGGTTTTAACGAGACACATTATTTTTTGAATTGACATTCAAGGGGGAGTGTTATAAATAGAATTCTATTTAAAGTGAATGTCTATCTTTTAGAGAGTTTTACTTTGTGGCTAAGTCATTTTTCCCTATAAATAAAGGGGTCTTACCCCATTGTAAATCATCCAAAAATTCAATGAGAATTTCCTCGCCCTCTTTCTCTGCAATATTGTTCTTCTTCTTTTATTGTTTCATAATAATCTGATTAATTTCTGATTTATCGAAATATAATCAGTTTTGGAGAAGACAAACATTCACTTCACTTGAATAGAATACAATTGATTGATTAAATCGCGTTGAAGTAGGAGGGGCAAACGGGCGGGTTGGGTTGGATATGGTTCGAGTCGATAACGTGTAATGAAAAACAGATAAATTATCCGGCCCGACCCATATTTAATACGGGTTAACCGGCGGATAATATGGTTACCCATATTATCCATGACTTCTTGCATATGATCACTTTTGAGAGAATTTTTAGTCTCTCTAACTTGAGGAACCCCCATATGAATGATTTGGCTGTTTTTAAATAGTTCATTATTCAACTCATTTTTTAGTGAATAATATGAATGATTAACTGTTTTCTTTTAACCATTTTGCCACCCGTACGTTGAAGTAGTACAAGTTTCTTGTTTTAGAAAATCACTTAACATTAAGTTGGAGTGAGCTGAAAGCAAATCAAACTTCAACATTTTGTAAAAATATTTCAAGATAAACATCTTTAACTGGATTATTAACTCCTTTTCTTCTGCTAAAACTGTGTAAGTTAGGCTAAAATACACCATGTTCATTTATTTAACTAAAAGATAACATATTTATCATTAAGAGATCGCTACCAGAAACTTGGCTATTTTCCGACTGTAGTACTATTGTCGTCGGAGTTCCAGAAATATTTTCGACGGACTCCGTTGGAAAAGTTTGTTCGACCATATTTGCGACGGAAGCAGTCTGACATTTTGGCGGAAATAAAAAATTTTGTTTGAATGATCATTCAGTTCCTGTCGGTTTTCAGTACTAATTAATCATGTGTCTCATGTAATCAATCACCTAGTAGTTTTTTTTTTTCGCTTTGATGATTCACAACAAAATATTTTATAGTTTTGACGAAAACTAGAATTATACAAGTACATATAACCGGAAGCAAACCCCAATAACTGAAGTTATTTATAAAAATAATTTAATTACATAATAAGGATAATAGTATTTCAAGGAGGATGAGTACGATCAAATTATTATAATCAAAATAGATGGTTGTTGACTTGTGAATTCGACAACTGACCTCACGTACAACTTAAAAAATAGTGATCACAAAGAAATAATACATACCTTGGTGGTAGCTGACCAATACCTAGCTGGGGTTCTTCATAAATGCAAGTCTATCAAGATGGATGCAAACAATTGAATAATTTGTCTACGTCTTCTTAAATATTCCAAAAACATATAGATTAATAATTTAGAGCCTAATGAGAAATAAATATTCAGGTGCCAAAACTATGTGGGTTGTTGATGTGATAAACTTCTACTTCTTTATCTCAATTTGTTTGTTTTTCAAGAGTTAATTTGATTAAACTATGGAATTGACCTCTCGAGGAACAGTATCCAACTGAATCCTTGATATCAACCTTGTCCAATGTTTTTATCTCGATCACAATCCATGGATGGTGATAACAATGAAGCCCAAGATCAAGATTGGAAGTTGACAATGGACGAAGCAAATTTGTAGGTGAAAAAATTATATGCATTCACCAAATTATATTAATTTATTGTGATTAAGTGATAATTTGAAATTAGAAGGTATGTTAACTATAATTTAGTGACAACGGTCATGTAAAGATATAAGTTAGACAAAATTACATCATATATCACTTGGGCCACACAGTCCATCCGAAAATAGCTCACGTTTGAGGCCCTTTTCTGGTTTAGCCCATGTTGTATATGTTTTGAAATTTCCTTTTCATCCGGTAGCCCACAAATATAATAACCGTTGTTTTAGTTTTTCTTTTTAAATTTTTTTCTCTCTCTTACTCTGTTCTTCTTATGCATTTAGCACAGACGTACGAAGGCAAAACCGTCCTCCATTGTTGCGTTTATTGTGATTTTCCGAGCTTTAGTCTTGTTTTCAGGTAATTTTCGTTTCATTTTTATGATTTTACCATTGTTTTGGTTTTAATTTTTGTTTTATTTTTAGTTTTTTTGGCTTTTCTGATTTGGATTTTTTTAAAACTGTTATTATGTTTTCCATTCCTTCGTTCTGGGCCTTAACTTGTTGCATGCTTTAATTTTCGAATTTTAGGGTAGAATTTAGTTTTTTAGTTTTGTTACAATTTTGGAAAATTGGCCTCTACTTTGTGTTCATGGCCTTTATTTTTTGTTTGGTTTTTGTGTTTTCTATCATTTGTCTTCACTTTTGTTAAAGCTTTTTTTGTTTTATTGTAGAAAATGCATTCAAAAATTTCTGCTAAAAGTCGTATGAAGGTTGCTGGAAAATGTGTTAAAATTGATTTTGCGAAAACATCGAATGACTTGCCCTCAACACCTGATTCTGAAGTGAATGGGCATGTCCAGGCCCTTGATGATGATGATTTTGAGTCTCCTCCTACAAAAAAGTCGCAACAAGTGAGCAGTCGAATGACTCGTTCGCAAACAAAAAATACTCCTATTCCAGTTAGTCTTGTTAGAATAAGCAATACGAAATCTAAAGAAAAGCTTAAATTTGATTTGGCTGCTGAAGATGATGTAGGACCCAGCGCTAACCTGAAAAAGAGAAAGATCCGGGACATTAATCATAAAAAGAGAAATATCAAGGATGTTAAGCATAAAAAGAGCAAGATCGAGGATGATGGTGAGAATGTCTTGACTGCATATCCAAAGAACAAAAGATTGCTACTCGCCGCAAATTGAAGGAGAGAAAAGCTAAGCTGAAGGTATTCCCTGTGTTGCTATTACTTTTATACATCCTTATGCAGTTTTATACGTAGTTATACAGTTTTTTATACATCTTTATACAAGTACTGCTACACTGATTTATTCATGTTTATACAATATTTTACTATAGTTTGTGTTCCTGATTTTAGTTTGTGTTCCTGATTTCATTTTTGTTATTTTTTTTATATGCAAGGTTGGAGACTTATATAGACAACCATCTGATCATTTTCACAACAGGATTAGTTCCCATACTGAGACTGATATTGTCAGCATTTTGAAGAATGTTTGACTGACACGCAGCTTCAAATGTTCCGTGCTAGCTGTTTTGGCTATTTCTTGGACCTGCCTCAATTTAAAATTCAAAATCAACTTACTCATTGTATACTATTAAGGGAAGTCGTCCCAGGGCGGGAAAGGGAGTTGTGGGTTAAAATTAATGGTTGTTTGTTGCGGTTTGGCATTGGTGAGTTTGCTGTTATTACCGGTTTGAAGTGTGTTGAAGAAGACGCCACTATCTATGACAAACCAGATATCAATAGGTTTCTAAAAGAGTATTTTCCAGGAGATGGAAAAGGGGCAATAATGAGGGGGCAATTTCTTGATCGCTTCAAGAAAAAGGACTGGAAGTCGGACGAAGATGCGTTCAAGATGGCCTTGATGGTGTTTTTCCATCATTTCTTATTCTCAGATGCCAATAATCATGGTAGCAACAAAGATGATTTTGATATCATTGAAAGTGATCAATATGAGAGTTATGCTTGAGGGAAGAAGTCATTTCAAGATATTTTAAAGACAATGAGGGACATATAATGTGATTATTTGACAATGTATAGGCTTGGAGGTTTGCTACTTGCGTTACAAATATAGTTTTTTGAGTGTTTCTCTATGGTTGACAAGTATCTAGTTGTTCGCGTTGGCACAAATGTGCCACGCATTCTTAATTGGAAAGTCACTGAAACTCCATCATATGCGGATTTGACTGGCGGGGTGATCATGTCTAGTATTGACAAGGTAAACATTTTGTGCCATAATACTTCTTCTTATATGATTTAAATTTTTTATAAGTATGTATAATTATGAATATGTCACACTTTTCTTTTTTCTACTATTGTAATATAATTTTTCTTATTGTAGTTGAACTATATGAATATTTTCCCTACTCGTGAAGAGATGTCAATGCTGAACATCACCACGCTTTTTGAAGTTAATACCGATGATGTTGTATCAGGGGATATGTCTGCCTTTCACACTGCATCTCCACCTTGTCCTAAGAATATGGAGCAACAGTCTAAACAACCTTATCCTCAGAATACGGATCAACAGCCTAAACCGAGTTATGATCCTTTGTGCGCATTGATCTGTTGAATGCTGAAGTTGAGAAGTTGAGTAGTGCTGTTGGAAAGGTACTGCATGTTTAGCTTTTCTGCAATTTATCGGTACTGTATATACATGATTTTTTGGTTATAAACATGGTTGTTGATTTAATTCTTTTGTTTTTGTTGTTGTAGTTGACTGATACAGTTACGACACTCAATAGTTATGTAGTTTCTTCCTTTGAACAAGTGTTCAGTTTTCTGAATATGAAGGAAACAAAGCAAACAAGGGAGGAAGTTCCTTATTCTAAGGTAATTTTACTGATAAAACCAAATCACTCAATAGCTATGCCTTCTCTGAATCATCGCTCAAAAAGTTATGCCTTCTCTTTCTATTATTTTTTAATAGATTTGTCAGTGCGTGTCTGATGACAATACATCTGGTCTATTTCGAACATGATGGCTATCAATATGATGTTGTCCCTGACTTTGTCGAGCAAGTGAATCAAGATAACACACTAGCTGACCAAACAGATTTAGGTGTTAAAGCAAACGAGGGAGTTACTGATGATGTTGATCAAGGTATTCTTCTGCATTTTATCTTATTTGTATGATTTTTATTTTCTTCATTTTGAAAGTTTTTTATTATTGTTTTCTTCAGGTGATGTCAAGGGTGATACATTTTGGGATGACATTGGAGATGAAGATTTAGCTTCGCTACAGGTGTCGCAAATTTTGCTTCACAGACAACCTGTCATAGACGTAGAAGATGATTTCATTTCTCCTCAACAGTCGGTTCGACAGAAAATACCAGGAAAATATGCCAAATCTCCGTATTTGCTAGTTTTTGATTCAGGGGCATCAGGCTCGGCGCACAAGCTAATTTTTGATATCAAGCATCCTTTCACGATCGAAATTGATGATTTTGATCTCTTGTCGCCATTGGCCAAAGAGTTTTGCACGTTTGTTGATAATGGGATGGATACGAGGTGAAGGTATTAATTTTCTTTAAGATTTCATGTTTTGCTTTTATACTTGTCATTGAGGGTAGTTCTGATTACTTTTTTTTTTTTATTTGAAGTGCCAAAAATATTTATACCAATGAAGTAATTAAGCTTGCTGAAGCTTTTATTTTTGGCTCGTGTCATGTGGACACGAAGGATTGGTTCCACTCACTTGCGTATTGTGGTCGACCTTTGATTGACACGATATTTATTAACTTTATGTTCTAATGCCTTATTTTCTTTGTTGCGTATCTTTATTGTTTGAGATCCCCATAGTGTATACATAATATTGTATAATCAAATGCAATATTTTTGTATAATGATGGTATAAGATTGTATAATCTTGTATAGCTCTGTATTATAGTGTATAAATTTGTATATTTAAAAAATTTGCATCATATATATATATTTTTTTGTAGTACTTTGAATCATTTAATAGTGATTGTTCTTTTTGTTTTATTTTTCTTGTATCAGCACTTGGATGTGCTCTTTTATTATTTGAGGAAAAGGGAAAAATATGGGCCGAATGTTGCCGTGTGATTTACTACAACTGACTTTACCTTTGGTAACAAAATCAACTCACTGTATAAAGATTTAAAAGTGAAGCAAGATCCTTCAGTGATTCCCGAAGGGCATGAAATAGAAGAGTATATTAGAGAGTATTATTGTGATGCAAATATACCGTGGCACACTGTTGACCATGTATTATTCCCTATTTATGTCAAACACGGAAGAGCGAAATTGGGACATTGGGTATTGGAGTTGTTTACATTTATTGATAGATGCATAAACATCTATGATTCTAACCGTGGAGCAATTAATGATAAACTTCCTTTGGATGTTGCATTACCTTATGCAATTTTGACACCTTACTTCTTGAAGAGTTTTAACTTTTATGTCGAGAAGAAGGGCATTGATTGGAACAATGGTGCATATACCGATAAATCCCATTCTGATGCTTTACAGATTAATCTGGTTAATAATGTGCCACAACAGATCAGATGGTAGGTTAATCTCAGTTGTTTTACTATTTTACTATTTGTGTACCTATTTACAGTAACATCCTTATAATCTGATTTTTTTAAAATACAGTGACTGTGGTGCTTTTGTTGCTATCTTTGCTGAGTATTTCATCCTGGGTAAGGAAATTCGAAAAGATAATTTTGACATTGAGACACTTCGCACCAGGTGGGGATCTTTGTTGTGGGATTATGGAAGGAAAAAACAACAATCCGATGAAATTAGTGGTGATGAAATCACAAGGAGGCTTCTCAGAAAGAGGAAGAAGGGACGACCGAGAAAGTAGTTTCATTTTTTTCATTTTAATGTAGTTTTGTTATGTATCAAGAGTTGTTTCCTAGTTTTTTCTAAGTACTATTTTGCTACTTGTGAGCTAACCTTAAAGGATATTACATATGATTTTATTTTTGTGTAATTTGTGGTAGTCGTTACAAATTGTGGTTGTTAATGAATTACATTTTAATGAATATTTCAGTTGCTTTTTCCTTTAACAAAGTATGTATTTTGCATTGTTGTTGCACTTTTGTCAATGTTGCAGGGTTTATACATATGTATACAATAATATACATAGTTATACAATTTTATACAAACTTATACTCTCATTTATACATCTGTATACATATAACACCATTGATTGTTTGCAGTTTCTGTTTTGCATTTGTACAATAGATCAATATGTTTAGCACCACTAAGAACAACAACACACTATTATTGGATAATCAAAATATGTATAATGAAACATATTTAACATAATTGCAACATATAGTGTAAATTGAAATTCTTTATTGACATTTGTAACTCAATTGCTTCTGAAACTTAACTACTGAACATTTGTAACTCTATTGTTTGTGAAACTTAACTACTCAACATGACAACATATGTAATAGAAAGTGTTATGATTTCAACTATTTATTTTGGTCGATTCCTACATGTTTTTCTATTGTGACCACTTTGTCCACACACAGAACATGAAAACGCCCTCTTAGACTCTTTCTCTGAAGCAGGTTTGAGTCTTTCCTTTCTTGGCCTTCCTGCATTTCTTCTCCCTTTAGGTGGTAGGACCACATTTTCCAACACCTCTGTTGGGATTACCCATAATCTCTCATCTGGCATTGGATTCACTGGAAATTCATAAGTATTAAGGATTTTATCCTTCTTGTAGTAAAAAGAGCAATATTGGCCAGGTTTCAGCTGCTGGTTCTTCAAAACCGCCCAAGCATGCGGACATGGAAGTTCATCCATTTGAAATTTGCCACAACTGCATGTTCCCTCTTTAAGGCACACTATATTTTGCTTTACCCCTTCAAGCACAGTATATAACTGCTCCGTAGCAGTCCTCACCTGCAAAAAAATTTTTTTAAAAAAAGAAGTTAAATCACATTATTCATTATTATAGAGAGTTATACATCCTTTTACCATCAGTAAAATGCAAGTCAGCAGTTCCATGTTTGATTTATTTTACTGGCATTTGCTCCGATGCAATCAGATTTTCCTGAAGGAGTTTGTCGTACTTTTCGCCAAGTTCTATAGATGTTTCCATCGCACTTTTTCGGTTTTTGTTATTCCACTGTTGTAACAAATTTTTCATATACTCCAGCAATCGCATTACTGGTAACTCTCTAGCATCTTTGTTTGCTGCATTAATTGACTCTGCAATATTGGAAGTCATTACCATCAACCTTTTCACTTTGGAGTATGCCCTAGACCACCTTTCGTAGCCAATTTCGAACAAGTAAGGCTGCACCCTCTGATCAATTTTGCACATCTCTGTCATATGGTAGTCAAACTTCTCTATCGTGTAAGCTCTAGCCAAAGCGAAGAAGATATCCTTCAATTGTTTGTGATGTTTCTTGAATGTGCGCTTTACATTCTGCCACAAGTGAAACATGCAAATACAATGTGGAACTTCTGGGTACACAACTTTTGTTGCATTGAAGATGCTTTCATTTCTATCTGAAACTATACACATCCCTTATCTAACACCAAAAGTACCCTTTATCTGGATGAAGAACCACTCCCAAGATTTATTGTTCCCTGAATCTACAATTGCATATGCAAGTGGAAGGATTTTTCCTGTTTATACAAAACAGATATTAGGATTAAGTCAATTATACAAATATTATACACAGTTATACACGAATATAAAAATTTATATATACTGCAAATTTTATAAAAAAGGCAGCTGTGAAATCCTATACACGTTTATACATGAAACTACAACATTATACAAACTGTAGAAACAAGGTAGGTGCAGCCAACTCACCAGCTCCATCCTGTGTGCAACCAGTCAATATTGTACCCTTATATTCTGCTTTAATGAAACTTCCGTCAACAACCATTATCGGTCTGCAATGCTCCCAACCCTTGATAGATGCATATATTGAAACATACGCATAAAGAAAACATCCATCTTCTGATTTGTGCAACTTTGTAACCGTTCCTGGATTTGTATGCTCCAACATATACAAATACCTCGGCAACTCCTTATATGAATCACTCGGATTCCCTCTTATCATTGTCATTGCTATCTCTTTAGCTCTCCATGCTTTCATGTAACTCACTTCAACCCCGTGTTGCTTTTGTATGTCCTCTATTATATCATTTGCGGTGTAAACGTTTTTTGGATTAACATACTTGTCCTTGACTATACTAGCAATTACACTCGAAGTAGCTTGACGTTATATTAAGTATCTTTCACCATAGCCGCATGTGTGATTATTATTGTAAATTCTCACCTTGAATATGTTTGCCTTGTAAATGACAGAAGATTTGAAACTCCAAGCACAATTGTCACCCACACACATAAGGTGATACCTAGGATTAAAGATCATTTAACTTCTAAATACAATTTTATACAAAAACATAACTAGCCATATGTCAAATTTAATACCTTTATAAAAATATACACTACTTTATACATATATATAACAAAATATACAACTATTGTCATACCTTGTTGCACTTGATCTCTTCACCTTGAATTGGAACTTCTCGCGTACAGCCAAATTCTGCATTACAGTGACAACTGTCTCTTTATCTTTATAAACTTGACCGTCCTCAACAAATTCGTTTAACACATTATCTATTATACCCGTATTTTCAATAAATTCGATATTAGGCATAATTTCAGTGCTATCAATTGTGGATACATCTGTACAGTTGGAACTTGTAGCAGCCAAACAACTGTAACTTGTTGCAACCAAACAACTGGAACTTGTAGCAACCAAACAACTGGAATTTGTAGCAACCAAACGATTGTCATAAATCTCTTTCAGATCCACATACAACGGGTATTCAGTGAAATTCAAGCTTTTCTTCTTTAATTCGATATACACCTTAACACTCGTATCGTTGTAAATCAGGATCGATGGCAAACCATCCTTTGGGAGAAAGTTAATCTCTAACGTGTTTAACTCTGAATCGAGTCTAATCTGTTTCGAAATCGCTTCAGCTAAATTTTTGTAGCTGAATGTCGACTCGATTATTACAAAATCGCTGACGAAATTGATAAACTTGTTGTCTTCCCATTCACCGCTATGAATAATGTAAACTGGAAAAAGCTCCATTGAACAAAAAGTTGAAACCAAATTGCGCTGATTGCAGCAAAAAAAATTCACTTTTCGTGTTTGATTTGCTGTTAATTCGAGATGAAGAAGAATTTTTAGGTTTTTTTGAGTTGAATTTGTAGATTTGGGGAAGAAGAATGGAAAGAATCAGAGAAAATCTTGCTGAAGAATCCCAAAAAAATGTAAAAAACACCCTTTCTTCAAATATGAGCCTGTTATTTTTGGGCTACTCAATTGTAAATTGAAATATGAGCTATAAATTTGAAAAGTAGACAGCCCAGTTGTTTTAATATGAAATTTTTCCTATAAGTTATATACTCATAGTGTTGGCATAAACATTAAATGTAGATTGTAAGTTATCTCTATTTTAAGCGGTTATCCTTAATAGCAACTATCATACTCTCATTTGACATGTTTCTATGTTATTCGATGTGAATTAAAATATATTTAAAAAAAAAAAATGAGTTTACGTTTTTATTTCCTTTCCCTAATATTTCTTGTTGCTTCTTCGTAGGACACAAAATAATAGTTAAAAAAAGTACATTTTTGATATTCGTTTGTATATGTATACATTCTATATGTTACATACAAATTTTATACACTTTTTCGGTTACCGAATTTAAATAATTTCTGCTACGGGCTAAAAGTGATAATACCCTGCATTATTGGCATGTCATTGTGTTATTTTGACTTAATAAAATCCGATGGTAAATTTATTCTGAAATTCAAAATTGAGTCCTATTTCACCCCTTTAATGTTTTGGAGTTGGAACACAGCGTGTAATACTTTCAATCCAAATATTTAGGGAAGGATTAATGTTAAAGTAAGAACTTGGAGAGGACCAACGGTGTGGCCGTGTGAGAGTGACAGCTTGAATGGGCTGGACTTGTGAAGGAGAAGGATAGCCCAAGAGTAGTTGTTGAATTGGGCTTACTTGACAAGGTTGTTTGCAAATTACAAGTTTTGAGAAAATGGCACAGTATAACCGTTTCCAAAATAATAGCTAAAAAATATATACATTTTTAATATTTTTTTGGTATGTGTATCTATATATATATTGTAAGTTCAATACAAAAAATATACAATTTCTTATACTTTACGGCTACGAATGTAAATAGTTTCAGCCGCGGGTTAAAAATAATATTTGTTGGCAACAGAAGCCCAAAACAATTGACACCCAACAATAAAAAGTATTTTCATTAAAAATAGCAAAAGGTATTTAGAACCCTTTCTATCTCTTCTCTCTTCTAATGATGGCAACCATCTTCCTAGAAGTCAGGTTCCATTCCCTTTCAAATTAGGTTTCATTTCCATAAGAATTTTTATTTAAGTTGCTTAGTATACGTATTGTTTTCTTTTTATTTTATTTTTCACTATATCAATGTATAACAGGTCTAGAGAAATTTTTAAAATATAAAATTAATAAATATAATTGTGGACAATTAAAATTTTATTAAATTTAAATTGACAAATAATTTGGATTTTATCATATATTAAATACATATTAGTCCAAATAATACTATGGGCTAGTATAATCGAGTCGAATATTTAAATCTAAAATAAATTAATTTAAATAAAAGTCCAATATATTATTGGGCTAGCCCGTTAATTGGTTTTCTATTGAATTGGGCGGCCCAAGAGCCTCAAACCCGATGGCCCAGTAGGATTTTCTTGGAGGCTATTCCACCCTACACCTATACAAAGGAGTCAAAGGAGAATGTTATGGAGAATACAATCACGTAAGAAGAGGTAAAGGCTAAAGAAGCTCTGAAGAATAGCATCAAGGTCTCCATCCATATCTGCAATCTTCGTATGTGGTCTAATTCTATAGGAGAACTCAAATAATAGGCGGACGACTCCAAATTTTGTGATAACCCAACATCAAATCCTGGTTCATGACGACCTTCAAATTGTTCGTGACGTACCACAAATCTGAGATCTGTCAAGTCCAAGATCAAGCTCTTAAGCTCTTGAACCATCATACGTGAGGAGAAGAATCAGATGACTACATCTCTTCAGATTTGAGATATTCTAAAGATTGTAACCCCGTCACTTGAAACCGTATATAATATTTGTCGCTATATTTCTTCTCTTGATTATTATTTTTTAGGAATGAAATTTAGTTGTTACAAATTTTGGCACGCCCGATGGGGCCATCTCTACCTCTAATTTCTTCTCAACTCTCAACATTCAAGATGACTAAGATGGCTTCAAAGAAGATCGACTCAAAAGTTGCTGACTCCAAGTTTTCTTTTGACGTTGAAAGTATTCTGAACGCTGCTATGGGGAGTCTTGGGCCAATCACCCGAAGCAAGGTGAGCGTCTTGGGACAACAAGCACCCCAAGTGTTGTCTGCACCAATGCATGCTTTGAGATCTTCATCATCTGGAGAAGAAAGGTCCTCTTCTAGCAAATTAGAAAGAGGAGATAATATTGCAGAAGTTGTGGAGAAAGATCTTGCTCATGATGGACGGAGAATCAAGTCATGCACCTGGAAAGCTCCCAAAAGTCCATGAGAAGGCTGATCCTCCAACACAACAAGCTGAATCTGCCAAAGAACTTCATGTATCCTCTGAAGGATCAATTTCCATCGAACAATTAAAGGAATTCATCTTGGGAACTATCAAGGATAAGTATGAGGTCGCCGCAAAGTCTTCTCTCACATACGCAAAGTCGTATACTGCAAGAATCGATAGCTTGAAGATGCCTTCCGGTTATCAACCTCCCAAATTTTAGTAGTTCGACGACAAGGGAAACCCAAAGCATTATGTGGCACACTTTGTTGAGACATGCAATACTGGGACTTGTGGAGATTACCCCTTCAAGCAGTTTGTCCGCTCATTAAAGGGGGAATTTTTTTGATTGGTACACCGGCCTCGAGGCCAGATCTATTAATAGTTGAGACCCTGCCCGTCTACGAACCTCACAAGGGAAAAGATAAGAAAGAAGTCAAGAAATAGAGCAAGTTCGTATTAATGAATGAAAGCGAAGAATCCATGAACATCAATGCCTCCCTTGTGAAGTTTACTACCAAGGTGAGCAAGAAACAGAGTATGAAAACAAATTTCCCTAAAGACAATGCAATTACAAGTTGACTTTCAATGAGATGCAAGAAAAAAGTACCCATTTCTAGACTCTGACGTGCCTGCGATATTTGAAGAACTCCTCGAGCTAAAGCTTATTGAGCTGCCACAGATGAAGCGGCCAGATAAAGCTGAAAAAAGCAATGACCCAAATTACTGAAAATACTATCATCTTGTAGGTCACCCTCTTGAAGTGATTTGTCTTCAAAGACAAAGTTATGGATTTGGCTCGTCAAAAGATGATCGAACTTGAAAACGAAAAGGTGAGCACAAACCATGTGTCTATTGCCTTTGGCTCATTCGATCCAATTAAGATATGCACATGTGAAGGGAATAAAGATGAAGAATTGTTAGAGGATGACAAAGTCCTAGTTGATCAACTTGATGAAGAAGGTTGACCCCTGGTGACTCGTCGAAGACGCAGTAAATTGAGTCTGCAAAAAGGATCAATGAAGCAACCTACGAGAATAAGATGGTGAGAAAATCGAAAAAGTAACAAATGGTTAAGAACCCAAAGAAGGTGAGGATTTATGACAATGATGACAAGGCCTTGTATTGTAATGTTGATAAAGAAGAAGAGGAAAAGAATGAATTCACATCAACACCGTCTCCATCACCGTCTAAAAGTCTTATTGAGTCCCCCTTCCAAGAAGCGGATGTCTATACTGGAAAAATCACTTTTATTGAAGACGATCTCCTACTTGATGATATATCAAAAAATCGCTCTTTGTTTATGGTGGGTTACTCGAGTGGAGGATAAACAAAATCTTGATAGATGACAGATCAACAGTTAACATTCTTTCTATTCGCACAATGAATGAACTCGGAATCTCAACTGAAGGACTTTCTGAAAGTCGTCTGATGATTCAAGGATTCAATCAAGTGGGACAAAGGTCCATAGGGGCAATCAATCTGGAAATCACCATGGGAGATATGCAATCAAGTGCATGTATTTATGTTATTGATGCAAAGACTTCATACACTTTATTGCTTGGCAGGCCGTGGATACCCGAAAAAAAAGTTGTTCTATAAAATTACTACCAATGTTTGAAGTATAATAAAGATGCTTTCAAAAAGAAGATAGTTGCTAACAACAAGCCGTTCTCTAAAGACGAGGCATACATCACTGATGCAAAGTTATGCATGAAGAGCTACATCGTAAAGGGAGTAAAAGTTGATGACATCACGAAGGCCAAAGGTGATAATATCGTGTCCAAAAGAGCTGTAGTAGCTTCTGGTAAAGATAAAGTTATAATAGAAGCATACCAAGTTTCGAAAGCTCACAAAAGGAATGTTGAAATTGCAGGCAATAAAATAGATCCTTTATTTCGTTACGTCCCAAAAGTTAAGAAAAATGAAGGAGAATCATCAGGCCTCCAAAAAGATGCGCACGAGAATATCTTTGATGACATCCTCCACAAGAATGCAGAATGTTATGTGGATGATTTAGTGGTAAAATCAAGAAAGGGAGGAGATCACTTGCAAGACTCAAGAATGGTGTTCGAAGGACTCCAGAGATATCAACTTAGAATGAACCCGTTGAAAGTGCCTTTAGAGTTACTTCTGGAAAATTCCCTTGCTTCATCTTTCAACATTGAGATATTGAGATAGATCAAGCCAAAGTTGATGCAATCTTGAAGATGCCCTAGCCCAGAATATAAATGAACTGAAAAGTCTACAAGGAAAATTGGCGTATCGTAGAAGGTTAATCTCAAATCTAGAAGGGAAGTGCCAACCGTTTAGCCGTCTCATGAAGAAGGGTGTACCTTTTGAATGGGACCAAGCTTGTAGCAATGCATTCCAAAGCATCAAATACTACTTGATGAAACCTCCGGTTCTAGCAGCCCCTATACCAGGAACGCCACTGATTCTATATATTGCGGACCAAGAAAGATCAGTTGGAGCCCTTTGGGCCCAAGAAAATAGTGAAAGTAAAGAAAATTCCCTCTACTACTTGAGTAAGATGATGACCCCAAATGAGCTGAAGTGTTCTTCGATCAAAATGTTGTGTCTGGAATTGGTTTTCGCAATTCAAAAGCTGAAGCACTACTTTCAAACTCATGTCATCCGTCTTGTCTCAAGGGCGAGCCCGATCAAGTTTTTATGTCAAAACCCGTCCTCAATGATCGATTAGCAAGGTGATGCCTCCAATTTCAATAATTTGAGAATGTGTACATCCCACAAAAAGCTATAAAAAGGATGAGCTTTAGAAGATTTCTTGGCGGATCATCCAATACGTGATGATTGGGAGTTGGCTGATGAATTACCTGATGATGATGCAATGGTCATCGAAGTGAAACCACCTTGGAAAATGTATTTTGATGTTGTCGCACACCGTGAATGAGCTGGCGCAAGTGTCATGTTTGTCACTTCTCAAGGAGAGGTCTTGCCATATTCCTTCACCTTAACACAACACTGCTCCAACAATGTTGCGGAATATCAAGCACTCTGTCACGACCACAAATCCTAACCGGCCGTGATGACGCCTATCGTGAGACTAGGCTAGCCAACTATGTCAGACTATCAATATATATATATATATATATATATATATATATATATATATATATATATATATATATATATATATATATATATATATATATATATATATATATATCATGATTTTCCAGAAATTTAGCATATTTTAAAATAGCAGAATGAGATGAAACAAAATACGCACTTCCCCAAAACCTGGAGTCAACTGTCATGAGCATCTAAGACTGAAAATACAATGTACAACATAGTGGCTTGCTACAACAAAAGTGTGAGGTACAAAAGACCAAAAGAAACTATGATCTGAGGGAATGAAAGGAGGTGAGCTGGGGACGCTGATCAGCTACCTCAATCCTCGAAAAACTCCAAGCTCTTCCGGAAATCAACTAGTGAGATGGTCCGGTACCTGGATCTGCACACAGAGGTGTAGTGAGTAACGTGACTACGCCAACTCAGTAAGTAATCAATGTAACTAAAAACTTGATTGTAGTGATGGGAATTTAAATCATGTAAATCCATATAATGAATAACAGTGGAAATGAATAAATCAAGTCAGAAATCTACAATTCCGAATATTTCATAAAACTCCGATTTCCATTAAAAATTCTCGTATAAAAATATTTATCCAACATTTATTATCAGAGGCTCAGTGTAAAGAAGAGCGAAAACAACATTTTCATAAAATATAAGCCCTTCGGGAACAATATCACTCACAATAAAGCCTCTCGGGTAAGCCTCTCAGTCACTCGTGACTCCACTATCAGTATCTCATGCTCTCACTCAACACTCGTACTCAGCAAGTACCATGAACACACATAAATGCTGCGGCGGGCAGCCTGCTCCACTACTATTTATATATAT